>VYZV01023989.1:7817-45409 GCA_013401275.1 Pandion haliaetus
GGCGGGTCCCAGCCTGATCGCCTCTTACCTGCTGCTGCCGCTGGCCGAGCGGGAGCAGGTGTCGAGGGCGTTGAGCGTGAGCTCCGGCCGGGAGCTGCGCTGCAAGGTGAGCGCGGAGGTCCGCGGGTGCGGATTTTGGGGTGGGGGGCGATCCTCTCTGGTGTTTCTGAGCGCCGGACCCGGGGAGAGCCTTGCAAAACATCCTCCCCGCTTAGAAACGCCCGGCCTGCTGCCGGTGGGGATTTAGATGCGCTGGGAGTAAGCTGTAACTCCGGGTCACCTCGGAGTACCTTCCCCAAAAGGCTTTGGGGACGGTGGTTTGTTTTATCCTCCCCCCGCTCCCCCTGCTTTTTAATATAAAATGAACAGGAAGGGTCTCGGTAACTGCTTTGAACGGCACTCCTGCCGAGTTGGCTCCCCTCCAGCTCCCTCGTCATTGTTTGGGGAGAGTTGCTACGCGAGCAGCTGCTTTCAACACCCTTGAGAATGAATTTTGGTTTAATTTCCTCTTTACAGGTGTTCCCCCTCAAACACTACCAGGACAAGATCCGGCCTTACATTCAGCTGCCATCGCACAGAAACATCACCGGGGTCGTCGAAGTCATCCTTGGGGACACCAAGGCCTATGTCTTCTTTGAAAAGGACTTTGGGGACATGCACTCCTACGTGAGGAGCTGCAAGAGGCTGAGGGAAGAGGAGGCTGCCCGGCTGTTCAAGCAGATTGTCTCCGCTGTAGCTCACTGCCACCAGTCGGCCATCGTACTTGGTGACCTCAAGCTCAGGAAATTTGTCTTCTCTAACGAAGAAAGGTAAGCGGTTATCACCAGCCAGCTTTGGGGTGAGTGGGGGGGGAGGAATGCCGCATCCAGAGATGCAAAAAGCGTCCCAGGGAGTGGAAACAGCCATGTCAGCCAGGCATCACCTGCGAGCAATCCGAGTAGGTCTCCGTCATGTGCGTGTATTAGGTCATGGATCTAACCGGTACACACTTACTCTTAGTTAGATCTCGACTGATGAAAGGGAGGAAGCTTGCTGGGAGCTTCCTCTCATTCAGCAGACTTTCAGTGAAACCCACTGGTAGACAAAGGGACAATAGTTCGGATGCTCATTAGCGCCAGAAGCTGTCATGTGTGCCACTCATTCAGTGTAAAATGAATAAAAGGCAGAGAGAAAGAGTGGAGGGAGGCCGAGGCATTGTGCTGGGGAGGGGGAGCGACCTGGCTGGGGGAGCAGGAGGTGTGAGGAGCTGGAGCTCTGATCCTTCCTCACACCCGGGAGAGCTGTCCCATGGCCACGGCAGAGGTGTGGCTCTCAGGAAGGGTCTCCTCTGTTGATCAGGGTTATGCTGCTAATAAAGACCAGCTGTGTCCTTTGAGGCTTTTTTCTTTCCTCTGCTACCGCTGTTGGTGCTTTCTGTGTCCCCCATGCCCATGGGTGTGGGCACGCACAGGAGGGAAGGTGGGACACAGTTAAATATTGCTTTGGGAATCCTGCACTGAAGAAAAGCACTTTGGTAAAACTTAAGCCTAAAGCCTAGGTTTATAGAGAGGAGATCCAGAATCTAGTTGTTAAATTTAGATTAGGGAAATAATTCGGTATTTCCCTGGAGTGTTTGCTGCTCTTTTAGTGCCTCACTGCATGTGGCAGAGCCAGAAATACATTTTTTTAATCAGCAAAACTGACTGGCTAGCTGCTTATCCTGTAGAAAGCTAAAAAAATAAGTAAAAGCTGTAATGGAGTTGTGCTTAATCTGATGAAACTGGAGGTGATATTACTGAAGCAGAAGAAAGCGCATGTGTGTTGGTTTTTTTTTTTTTTTTGTAACTGGGCTAACGCTTCTTCAGGATATCGTTTATAAACATGATAAGAAAATCAGCCAGCACTGCCCCTCTTAAACAGAAACAACCATATGTTGACATGCAAAGAAAGTAATTCCTTTGAAGGAAACTATTGCAGCTTTTCCCGCCCATAAGAAGATGAAACATTTGTTGAAATGTTACATTGCACACAGTCTCGCTCATTTGGAAATAACGCGTTGCACAGGCGAGTGTCATGTGCATCCCATTTGGCAAGAAGAGGGTTAAGCAATGGCAGGCGGACTCGGGCTCTCCGGCACAGGTGCAGTTTCAGGGCTCCCGCAGCCAATCCTGGGCCCACGGTTCGCGTTGAGTCATATTTTCCGTTTGCAGAACCAATGGGTATTTGGCGAGGTCACGCTGAGGACAGGCTGCAGCCAACGCATCTACACCCCAGCGGGCTGCAAGGCAGCGCAGAGCCCTTCCAGGGCGAGCCGATGGCTTCCTCGCTGATGTGAAGGTTCCCTTTCCCCCCAGAATGGGAGGTCAGGGTGGACCCACCTCCCCCCTGGGAGGTGGAGGGTGCGGTGGTACCCTCCGGAAAGGCAAAAAGAATAAATTACAAAATAAAATTAAAAAAATAAAATACAAAACTCAGGAGAGCCGATGGTCCCTGCAAGCACAGAAGGGACCTGGACTTTGCAGTTTGCAAAATCACGCAGCTGGACTCTGTTTGCTCAAAGCCTGAACCTCAAATAGTGGCATGTGCAATGCATTGTAGCCGATTAACCCCTTGCAGTTGCAGTGCAGCCTGCGTACGTAGAAGGTGACTTGCTGATGTTCCTCGAGAGCCCCCTGTGTTGTTAAAACCCTCGATAAATAAGCAGACGTCACTGAGCATCTGCCCGATGCACATAGCTGCGCTTCCGTTGCACGGGTCCAGGAGTCCAGGCAACTCCTCTGCTGCAGATTAAAAAATATTCCCTCTCTTTTTCTTTATGCCGATGCGAGAAGGGGAGTGGGGATTGCTGTGGCGAGGGGCTCGCCGTGCTCGCTTGTGCCTGGGTGTTGCTGTTTCTAACCTGTGGCTTCCTCTCCTGCCCTCCCTAGGACTCAGCTGCGGCTGGAGAGCCTGGAAGACACGCACATCATCAAAGGCGAAGATGATGCACTCTCAGACAAGCACGGCTGCCCGGCATACGTCAGCCCCGAGATCCTAAACACGACAGGGACTTACTCTGGAAAATCGGCTGACGTGTGGAGTTTGGGAGTGATGCTCTATACTCTGCTGGTGGGACGCTATCCCTTCCATGACTCGGACCCTAGCACTCTGTTTTCCAAAATCCGGCGTGGACAGTTCTGTATTCCTGACCACGTCTCCCCCAAAGCCCGATGTCTCATCCGCAGCCTCCTGCGGCGGGAGCCCTCTGAAAGACTCACTGCTCCAGAGATCTTGCTTCACCCTTGGTTCGAGGCAGTCTTGGAGCCTGGATATACAGACCAGGAGACGGGAACTTCGGATCAAATTGTTCCAGAATACCATGGAGACAGTGACGATATTAGTTCCTTCTTCTGCTAACCGCGTAATCTCAAAAACCTCGGCAGTTCTCACCTCCGGCATCTTTGTAGGGTTTCATTTTTCCACGTTTGCAAACTCAACAGCATCTTAAAGTGCCAGTATGGTCAGAAAAGTGACCTTGTTTAAAATAAATGCCAACCCATAGATCTCCGCTTCCTGAGCATATTCAGAGTTTCATCCTCTTGCTCAGCTGGTAGGTCCGTTCCCCTGGCCCTGGAGGACCCATGCAGCTTTGCAAGAGCCACCTGGCTTCTCTCCTGCATCCTCTACTGGTGTAACTGGTTGCATCTTGGCTGCAGAATCTTATGGCTGGCGAGGCGTGAGACAGAAAGGCAGCCCCGTCTACTTTCCTGTGGTGGCTGCAGAGCCCTGGCCGTGATGTGTAGGGCACAGGGGGCACGAGGCACGCCTCTAACTGAGCAAACCTGACAGAAATGGGTAAAAAGGGGAATTGACTCGGCGTGCCACACCGGCTGGCTTGCAAAGTAGCTTTCTGACTGTAAGCGCACTTTAATGAGGGAAGGAGGTCTTCGCCCACCATGGCCAGCTGCCTGCTCGCTGCTGCACCTCCAGCTGATACTGCTTTCAGAAGCATGAAGCTCCTAGATCCACCCGTAAGACAAATCACTGCTCTGGCTCTTCCGAAGCAGAAACCAGTGGATCTCCCAGCTGGATCCCCTCTGATTCCATTCGCTGACCAGGAAAGCATTTTAAATAGACTTAAGCCTCATGTTACCATGGCGTAGCCTATATAACATTATGCCCTCAGCGAGCTTGTCAAGTAGCAGGTCTCCTTAGCTCTGAGTGCCAAAACATATCCGTTTACCAAACTGTAACACTATCGGCTGGGGTGTCTTCCCTTGGAAAACGACAAGGGGTATCTTGTACAGTACATGTAAACACGGTCGTGTTTTCCTACAGGCTCAACTCTTAAAAACATCACATCCCCTCTCCTCTTCCCTCCTCTACCCCCCCAGAAAAGTTAGTCTTAAGAGTAAAATCTCCATATGCCCTTAGTTGATTATTCAGGTATGTTGTTTGCCTCCAGCTACATTTTTTTTTTCCCTTAAGAATTTTTTTTTTTTTGCATGATTATTCATAGTCTTTCCAATGTGCGTGGATAATGAATATATCTAAATCATTAGCTTCCTGGGTTGGGGGTAAGTAAAGCTTAGTCCTGCCTAAAATTTCTGCTTTGTTTCACATTTGTGTCCAGTGGCTTATGCAAAGAGATGTCCATTCGCCTTAGGCGAGAGCACGGCTTCTGAAATGGCTGTGAGGTGGGTAACGTATGTCACCAACACGGCACAGTTCCAGTGAAGTCATTTTAAGGGTTAACCCCCAGCAAGCTGCAGTCCCACCACGCGTTGCGAGAATACCATGTATACCTCATGGACTGTGTACTTTGTACATACCTTACTGTTTGGGGTTTTGTTTTCTTGTTTTGTTGTACTCTGTTTGTCCTATTAAGAGGTGTCGAAGAGCAATTTAATGTGAATTATTGTTGGCAATACTAACTTGACAGAATCATGAGCATTTAAGAGCAGGGCGCTACAGCTCTCCATTGCACTAAACCTCTCATGATTGCTTGACATTTGTATCTGTGATACAGTTTAACCCTTCTATGAAAAACAGTACATTTGTATATATTGGTAGAAAACTCTGCCAGAAAAGCTAAAAACACTATGTCCAACTTGTAAATATGTATATGTATGTGGAAGCCTGGATGATAAAGTCTGACTTGTAGAAAGTTTTAATAAACTTGGTTTCATAACGTTTGCCCCTATTTCTTGTTGTGTCTCGAGGGCAATGCAGCTTGAGTATGGTTTCATCTGAAAAAATGGGGTTTGGCCTCGGAGAGGATCGGCTCATCTATGGTCCCTAGGCATGCTCCATCATGCCTGAGCCACCGGAGCCTGAGCCCTGACTCCCCCAGCTCTGCCTGGGGTTGAATCCCCCTGGGGATGAGTGCGGACACGGGATGGCTCCTGCCTCTTGGGGGGGGGAAAGGGCCTGAGATACCCCGTTTCACGTAGCTCTGGGGACATGCTGTTCATCTGATAAACAAGGGGGAGAGGCGTTACAGCCCTGCTTCTGAACTTCAGAAACCTTATTGCCTTTCAGCACGTGCCTTCATTTCCATCTGCACCCTGTGAGCAGAAAACGCTATGGCACTGCAAGGCTGTCGCCCTGCACCTGTGTGCGTGGCAATGTGATGCTCAAGCCAGTGGAAAATAGGATCTCAGGTGTCTAAAAGTGAGCAGCCAGAAGCTGAGGCAGTGGTCGAGAGCGTTGGCTTTAATGGGGAGCCGGAGCCAGTGGTCAGGGGCTTGACCCTGCTGCTGGCAGGCAGTGGAGAGGCCACCTGGTGCTCCGGTTGAAAATGAAGGGAAAGATTATTACAGCTGCTTTTCTTTGTGGCAAGAAGAGAGGAGTATAAATAGCAGCAGTATCAAGGTTAGAGAATGTGCTTTCCTGAAAGAGATCAAGCCACCCTTGTAATCCACCCGGAGCGGTGAGATCATCGCTCACAAGTAGAGAGGAGGAGGAAGAGAGTCTTGATTTTTATTTATACTTTGCCTCATGTTTAACTTTGTCCTTTTGCTTGAAATCTGTTCACCAGAGCAACTGCTTCCAGGCAGCTCTTTGAGCAGGAGCAACTTTGAAAAGGATTTTGCTTTTAGAAGGGGAGTGGAGAGAGAAAAGGAGGGAACAGAGACCTGGGCAGCGATAAAGCAAAGTGCACTGGCATTAATTAGGCACCTTGACTCCCACTCTGAGAAATCAGCAATCTGTGCAGTAAGCATATTTTCTTAGCACTTGCTGAGTGAATGTCAGACACCAAAATATCTCAAGTTACTTTACTGATGTTATTCTTGCAAGACTTGTAAAAATACATGCGCCACATAGCCTGGCTGATTAAATTACCCCCTGCCCTACCATGCTTTTGGGCTTGGACAGAAGCCCTGATGCATTCTTTTAAAACAACTGCAGGAGGTTTGTGTTTTGGTGAAACCTTCAAAACTTTCAAACCCCTTTTTTCTTCCCCTTGCAGTTAAGTCACCCTTAGTAAGTGAATGTGTAGGTCATCCCGTGACTTTATTTCACATGAGCTAGGCTGCAGAGCAATTAAAATAAACGCCAAATTGTAGTAACATCTGCAAACAGCCTCTGTGTTGCTTTAGGGATTATAATGCAACATCCGTTTGTACAGCAGAATAAATTGCTATTGCTTCGTAACCCCATCGTTTGTATTATTGTATACAAAGTTTCAGAGCATGTTGAAAGAACCAGCATATTAAGTGATTAAACTTTGATGGTGGGTGTGAGAACTTTGATTTATGCAATGCATACATTTCTTTTTGAGAGAGTCATAATTTGTCTATTTTTGAGTGCTCCTTTTGGATGAGGACTTTAAGAATGTCTTAAGTATTTCTCAGACCTGGTCACCATCTTCATCTTGAAGTTGAAAGATATTTCTGGCCTGTCTGAAGGAGAGGAAACTAGGAACCTTAGTGCTCCTCTCTCTGCTCCAGAAAACACAAGAAAAGTTGATTTTTTTCACAACATCCTGGGCTCCATCCTAAACAGACATCAAACTGCCTCCCAGTCAGGGTAGAGCTTACATCCTAAATGTATACTTTAATCAACTCTTGATATTCTGGCTGCATTTTAGGAATCAGTTCAATAACTTTAAAAGAAAGTAGCACAGGAGAATTTATAAACCAGCTTCCTCTAAATGCACCAGGTAAAACAGCCAGCTCAGCAAGCTCAGGTTTAAGGTCAACATCTCTTTGCCAAGCAGGTGATACTGCTGAGGTTATTTGCAGTTAATTAAGAAGGATTGGTAGAGGTTCAGTTCTACCTGTGCTAAAAAGTGCCCTGATTTTGGGAGAACATCTTCAAGTCAGTCAAAGGCACTTCTGCATCAATGTATTATTTATGAAAGAAAAGGGGGAAAAGAACAATTTTTTATACAGATATACAAGATGAAGATTCATTGCACTTGGCTGGATTGCAAAGCCAGTGCAACGCTCTTCTCTAGCTATGCTTTAATGCACTGAGGTTAGGCCTGAGAGACAACCTGGAAAACACATTTTATTCAATCAGTGCTGAGGTCTTTCTGTCAAGCAAATCTCTTCAGATTATCTCTTTGTACAAAAGTAGATTTTTTTCCACTTTTTTCATGCTATTGCATTCTGTCAGGGAAAAAAACCCCAACATTTAGCATTATGGCACTGCACAGATTTAGCAGCACAAAGAAATATCCTATGCAAATGCTTCTTACAAATACAATGTTTTCCTAGCGAGCATTGAGAAGAATAGCATGACATGTAACCACGGTCTGAATTAATCCCTTGCAAAAAATAGCTTTGTTAAATGCAACATCTCTCAGAACTATTGTTGGTAAAAGTGCCGTGAAATTTGCAACAGTTCTTACCATGATTCCTCCATAACTTGCAAAATCCTGTTCTCCAAGTGAAATCCAGAGTTCAGATTTCAGCCAGGATCAATTTTTGTTGCAGCAAAATGACAAATCCTTCAGGATATGAGTTCACAGCAGGAACTTTTTAAAATTTTTTTTAATGAAGCCAGCTATTTAGAAAATGCCTTAAAGAAAACTCATTAGTTTTCATTGCCCTGTATGTATTTATTTACAGTATTTAACCAGCTAAACAAGCTAATGTGCAGCACTTCATTTCCTAATTTGGCTTTGAAGCCAGAGCAGCCGAAGTATCAATTACATTCTGTCAAATGCAAACATTAACATAACTGTATGAAGCAATCATGTTTCTAACAACAGCAAGCGCTGCCCAGAGGACCAAAATAAATAAAATTCATAGAGCAAGAGGTAACGCTTTTCTTTACGGCAGGATTAGGGCTGGCGAGTGCCCGTGCACTTTCCTCTCAAGGGACGTTTGTCTCGCAGGGCTGCGGAGGCAGCTCCGGCACTGAAATGCAGGTGATTAATAAGGCACTTGCTCACCGAGGGCACGGTCTCATCACAGCGGGTGTGGATTTCTGCATGCAACTCCCACTGTTATTAATGGTTAATTAATGTGTAATTTGCAGAAAGAGATGAAACTGGGACCTCAGCGGTGTGTTGTGAGCACACACATGGGCTTATCATTCGAAGAACTATCAGGGTGACACGAAGGGTGGATGACAGAAAATAAGTGTGGCATGAATCAGCTGCCCTGTGTTTATCATACGGCGCTGTTGTGGGAAAACATTCACCTCCACTGACTACCGTCTCTTGCCAACAACAAAAGTTGAGTTTGATAAATTATTAGTGGAGATGTTCTCAGTGGCTTTGCTTAGATTTTACTCCTCTTGCGCAAATTGCAGATTAGGAAAGGATTAAGTAACAACAGTGTGGCTAAAGTATTACACATCGCGCTGGCCATTAGCCAAAGAATGTAG
Organism: Pandion haliaetus; assembly: GCA_013401275.1. Lineage (NCBI taxonomy): Eukaryota > Metazoa > Chordata > Aves > Accipitriformes > Pandionidae > Pandion > Pandion haliaetus. Next base: position 16,617 of record VYZV01023989.1, read on the forward strand.
CATGCAAAAGCTGACATTGCCTAAGAAATCAAATATAGCTCTGGTCACCACAGAAAATGACTCTTCCCCACCACCTAAGGTAGTTGCTCAGTTTCTCCTGTGTCACCCAGCATCTTGCACCAGCAAATTGTTCATTACAGGGCTTTTTTTTCCTTTCCTTTTTTTTTTTTTTTTTTCTTTTCTTAACTTCCAGGTAGTGACAAAGCCATAAACATTTAGATGAATCACAGAAACCATAAATGTAATTGAGTGTAAAGCCATTGTTGGGCCTTGTGATAACATCCCCGTCAAGTCTTAACTTGTCAGAGTCGTAGTCTTGCTGAGGTTCAAATACTGTGAGTTTTCTTTGCCGTGCTAGTAACCGGGGGCAAAATATCAACATAATTTGGGGCAAAAGGCTGCACAAGACTCTCATGCCCAATGACAAGGACTTTGCAGATGGGCAGTGGGCCACCTGGTGTGGGTAAGTGTTTGCCCCAGTGACTAAAGGCAGCAGAATAAGGCTCACAAGGGTCAGCTGGCAGCCTTCATTGCAAAGCAGGGGGGCAACAGGCCTCAAAGCCCAGGCAAAAGGGTAAAACCTACCCTGGTGCTTGTGTGCAATTGTTGGTTGACAAGCAACAATTCCTCAAGGTGAGAGGAAGAGGCCTCACCCACCCTCATGCCTGTGCCCAGGCTGCCTGGATCTGGGGGAAGGCAGGATGCTGTCAGGCCAACAGGTCCACCCAGCCCCAGGAGAAGCACCAGCAGATGCCTACAGATGTGCATGGAAGCAGGGCAGGTGCCCATCAGGCTCCCCCTGTGATGTCCCCCCTGCAGCACAGGGACACAGTACTTACTTCAAGGGGACCTACAGGAAAGATGGGGAGGGGCTTTTTACAAGGGCATGTAGTGATGGGATGAGGGGTAATGGCTTTAAACTGAAAGAGGGCAGATTTAGATTAGATGTAAGGAAGAAACTCTTCACTGTGAGGGTGGTGAGGCACTGGAACAGGTTGCCCAGAGAGGCTGTGGATGCCCCCTGCCTGGAAGTGTTCAAGGCCAGGTTGGCTGGGGCTTTAAGCAATGTGGTCTAGTGGAAGGTGTCCCTGCCCATGGCAGGGGGGGGTTGGAACTAGATGATCTTTAAGGTCCCTTCCAACCCAAACCATTCTATGTTTCTATGACACCGTGGCCCACTGATGCCCACCTTGCTGTTTAAACATCCTCCAACGACCTTCCTATCGAACAGTTTGACCCTATATGTACTTTGGGGTCTTGAAATGCTGCAGCAGTAAATTCCACAGTGGAGCTTGGCGCTGCTCCATTAAATTACCTTGCTTGGAAACGGGATGTGCTCCAAATCACAAGAATTTGACTGGATCCACTGAAGAGGACCAACCGGCCCAGTTTTGGAGGACTTTGTGCTGCCCTCACCCCTTGTGGGGACCAGAGGCAACGCAGAGCGGCCGTGCTCTGAGCAGGGCAGCAGCCTTTGGAGATGGCCGTGGCACCTGGGGCAATGGGGACTTGAGCCTAGCGGACAGAAAGGCTTAATCAGCAAACTCATGGGACGTTTTGTCATGGGTCTTGTGATCCTTAATATGTAAAAGTCCTGTCTGCTGAAGTTAATGATCTCTAGGAGATTTCAAACTTTCATGTGAGGAAGAACGAACAAGTGTCCAGTCCTTGCTGTTGCAAAGAGGGATTTGAAAGGATGTGTCCTGTGATCTCTTTGGACTATTCCCCGCTCGTCACCAGTGTCCTGGCCAGATGCTCCATGCTGCAAAGGCATGCTTGACCAGCTACCTCATTATAGCAGGCAGAGCTTTGTCCTTTTATCTGAGCAGCTGGCAAAACAATAAATTAAAAAATAAGGCCAAGTCAGCAAATAGTTTTCTTTCCCCATGTGCAAGGTTAGAGGAACTACTCCCCCTCCTCCAGAATGATTTCCTGAGTTGGTAACATTTTTCTCAATCTCCTCTTCTTCTTTTTCTCCAGGCACGTGGGGAAAAGCAGGATTTGTGATTCAGCTGGAGGGGGAGCACCTTTTCATGTCATGCTGCAGCACAGGCAATTCATGGGCATGTGCCAACCGCAGCGAAAGCCCTGAAAAATCTTTCTCCAGCATGGGGCAAGGGTGGTTTTGCAGGGAGAGTGCTTTCGACACATCAGGATGGGACCTGGACTCCAGCCATGAGGGACCCCCCCTGCCTGCAGGCTCGTCAGGCAAGCCGTGCTTGCTGGAGACAGCACTGCCTTCAATAGCCATGGCTAGGACATGCTCCATCCTGGGACGTCTTTCCGTGCTGGGGGGAAGATGCTGGAGTTGCATCTAGCTTCAGTCCCTGGCATTGGCTATGGCTCGGGGTCGCTGGCAGAGCTTTGGCTGCCGGACGCAGGCAGGGCTTCTCCCACAGGGTGCTGGGGGCCGAGCTGGTGACCCGGGGCTGGCCCGTGATGCACATCCTGCTCACGCATGTGGGCATGAGTCAGAGCCCAAGAGGAAGAGGCCTCACCCAGTAGCAGGCAGAGCGGCACAAGGAGCTCGGCCTGCGTGCTGATGGAGGTGATTACTTATTACTGCTGACAGCCCCCCTCGGTGAAATGCCTGCACCTGCAGTGCGGAGAAGGGGGTTTGGAGCTAACCAGGTCGCCCACCGCGTTGTCAGAGTTTCAATGCAAATGCTACGGGATGGGTTTGTAGAGGCAGCTTGGAGCCTGCCTTTCAGCATCTGTGTACCTAAGAGCTGAAGGACACACACATCCTAAGCCACAGCCCATCTCCCACAGTGAGAAGGCACAGCAAGGCTGAGCAGATTCACGCCCATCCCCCTCTACTCCGCTCTCATGAGACCCCACCTGGAGTACAATGTCCAGCTCTGGGGCCCCCCAACATAAGAAGGACATGGACCTGTTGGGGCAGGTCCAGAGGAGGGCCACAAAAATGGTCAGAGGGCTGGAACACCTACCCCATGATGACAGGCTCAGAGAGTTGGGGATGCTCAGTCCAGAGAAGAGAAGTCTCTGGGCAGACCTTATAGTGGCCTTCCAGTACTAAAAGGGGGCCTACAGGAAGATGGGGAGGGACTCTTTAACAGGGCCTGTAGTGATAGGATGAGGGGTAATGCCTTTAAACTGAAAGAGGGTAGATTTAGATTAGATATGAGGGAGAAACTCTTCACTGTGAGGGTGGTGAGGCACTGGAACAGGATGCCCAGAGAGGCTGTGGATGCCCCCTGCCTGGAAGTGTTCAAGGCCAGGTTGGCTGGGGCTTTGAGCAATGTGGTCTAGTGGAAGGTGTCCCTGCCCATGGCAGGGTGGTTGTAAGTATCTTTAAGGTCCCTTCCAATCCAAACCATTCTATGACTCTATGCTGGGCAGAGGCCTCTGGAAAAGCAAAGCAGTCTTTACCTCTCTTCTTCCCATTGGCTTGACCTCGGTCTTACTATCTTCAGCACCCGTCAGCTGCTCTTTACCCAGGTGCTAATCTTGCTCAGGCACAGAGACAGCTGAGCCATGACCCAGCCATCCCCCCCCTTTCCCCCCNCCCTGCAAATGATTGCATATAATTATTTCTGGAAATTTTCGACAACGGTCTTAGGGTGATTCTTCCAGAAATCAGGTTCATCTTTGCTAGGAAGCTGTCGTGTGTCTCAGGCAAAGGTCAGGATGAATCACTTTGGAAAGCACTCCAGCTACAATGGACTCCCAGTACCGGGTGAGTGGAGGCATGTCCATGGTTTGGCACTTAAATGCAAAGCCCTGAACAGCCCCAGCACTTCTCGGAGTCAATGGGATGACTTGCATAGAGTAACAAATGCCGGGTATGAGTGTAGGCAGTTCAAAAGCCAGCGGTAGATGGATCACGGTCTGGCAGCTGTGGCTTTAAAAGGGTTATTGATTCATTTGGAAACAACTAGCAGGAGCGACTTTGTAACAAGACAGGATTATTTAGTCTCACCACATGCCAAATGTAGACAAAGTACAGTTCAGCACTGAGATTCATCCAGTGACCATCACATAAAACACTCAACAGGATAATGCACCAATGCACTGGATAACGCACTTTCCTTAGGTATGTTTGCAGGCACTGAAGGACGTGTGCAGCCCTCAAAAGCAAAGGGAGAAATTCTTCAGTTAAAGACCTAATAGGGAGGAGTTAAGTTGGGAAGCAATCAACCAAAACAAAAAAAGTATGTGGATAATGGTACAGCCATGATCCAGGCTGCTGCAGCAGTTCAAAGTAAGGAGAAATAAATCACTCTGCATGTGTATAGAAAATGCATGCTCTGAAAACACAGAAGAGCAGCTTCTCATCTCATATCTGCTTCCTGTGCTGGGCAGCCTAAGGGAGTTGGAGTTTTCCTTTATGGGCCAGCTGAGGATGCTCCTGGTGACAAGGACACACAGCATGATACCAATGGAGCCATCTCATATCCCAGTTGCTCCTCCTTTGCTAGCAAAGTGTCAAAAAATGCCAGGGAGTTACAGAGGCAAAGACAACCAGGGATGGGAACGACCAGCATGTCGCTGAGTTGTCTGCTGTGAGCCCTTGTGGGTCCTACCCCACTGGTGCAAGTTAGAAAGGCTTCACTCAAACCAGATGCCTCTGAGAAAGCAGAGAGCTGCAATTAAACCCTGGCAGCCCCACCGCGACTTCTGCAGGGATGAGCCAGTTTCTGTGCATGGGGTGTCTGGTCCCAGAGATCCCACATGCAGAAAATCCCCAGCCGGATCATAAGGGTATATCCAGAAGTTTTGCTCTGACATGAACTATAATGCAACTATATTCAGGATATACTCAGGAGTTTTGCTCTGACATAAATTGTAACGCAACCACTGCAATCTGCAGCAAAGTCAGGCTTGGCCTGCCCAGCAGCCCATTGCATTGCCATCCTGCTTGCTGTGTGCTGGGTCAAACCTAGAGATCCTAACTCAGTGTTCACCCAGTAGAGCCTGAGGAGTAACCCAGGGAGAAATTTTCCAGTGCATGCAACATTCCTGTCTAAATCAATGGGAACTGTAGAGTCTGGCCTGAAGTCAGGATTTCAGGATTTGACCCAATTTAACCTTGGCATAAATAGTTGCCCAACTCCAAATTTTTTTTTTTGTGAGGCTCAACAATTAACTTTCAAAACAGCTTAAAAAAAAAAAAAAAGAGGCGGCTGGGGTTCAGAAGTGCTGTGCTAGCCAGCAGTGTTTTGTTAAAGTTACTTCCACTATTATGGTATTTGTTGGTGTCAGCACTTTTATGCAAAGTAATGCGCTGCTCTGGGCTCTCCATCCAGGGCAGAGCTGTACGAGCCCGGGGCAGAAGTTGTGACTCTTACCATATTGGACACACAGGCACGGTAGTTCCTTTTACTGAATTCAACCATTGGGGTTTTTTTTTACTCACTGGAGTGAAATTCAGCCTTGTACAAAATGCGACTGCTCAATGCTCAGGTCCGATGAGTCCCAGTGTTGAAGGTTTATTGGAGAGGCTTTGGGGAGGACCGAGGGGTGGGATAAAAAGATGGGAAGAAGCAGGAGATGTTTAAACCCTTGCAGAGGTGTGAGCTTTACCTTGGAGACTCACACACTCTCTGTCCCTTCTTGTTTCTATGCAGGGAAAGGGTACCAATTCCCAGGCTGTTTTCAGGAACCTCTTTCAAAGAGCTGATGCAGATATAAAGCCCTTTTCTTTTGCTCACCTTCCACCCACAACAAAAGGCATCATTTCAACCTTAAAGATTTTATTGTTTTAATTACTGCACTGCATCTTGGAGTTTACTATGCCACTACTTGTTAATATATTTAATAGAGCACAGGTGATGCCAACACCGTTGGAGCCTGCTGACATTTTGTTTCACCTCAGATCCTAACTTGTTACCCTGCACTGGGCAGTCCCAGGCTCTGGATCTGACCTGGGCAGCAGCTGCCAGGGATGGGTGTCTGGCTGTGGTGGCAGCTGCCGCAATGGGAAGGATGAGCCCGGCACTGAGAAGTCACTCGTAGCCCTGTTGTGCCCGTTAGGCAAAACCAAATGTATTTTCAGGGAAAACTGGTTTTATTTCCCCTGGGGCAAGTACATGCATCATTTCTTTTAGGTTTAGAATAAAATTGGCAGGATGGTCAGTTGCAGGGTGTTAATTAGGAGTGGGTTTTAATCCATGTTTAAGTGCTTTACTTAGTTTTGGTTCAAAACTCTGTTCTGATTTTTAACACTTCCAACTACAAGACATCTGGGCTCTTCAGCTGTGGCTTCACTTGCAAAGGACCATGAAAATAAGAGGAAAAATGGTGATTTTGGCAGTAAAACTAGCACACAGAGGTTTAAGAGGCGTAGGGACATCCTACCTCAGCTCTCTGAGATGTTTTGGCACTGGAAGCACTGCGTTGTATCGGTGTGTGTGAAGCACGAGAGATGCTCAGAAACCCATCAGTGCTTGTAGTTGGAATGTGGCTTCTCCCTCGCAGCGCCCATCAGGTGGGGTCATCAGTTGTGCATTGAACACAGCCCTGGGCAACTTTTTACCCATGAAGCAATTTTCCCCCCATGGCATTGAGCCCTGGGCTGCCCGGGAACACAGGGGAGGATGAGGGTGAGACTGGGAGCTGTGGCGGCCGGGGGAGGAAGAGTGCAGATGTGGAGGGGAGATCTGAGATGGGAGCACTTAAGGGTGGGAGTTTTGCTGGTGATGCCAGGGTTGCCTGGGCTGCTGGTCATGTTTTATAATCGTGTGGGTGATGGCAGGTCACTGGCCACTTTGATCCAACTGCCCCTTGCCTCAATAAGTGACTGCAGCTCAGCCTCTGGGCTTATTCAGACCAGGGAGAGGAGAGAAGGGGGTGGTGGGGCACGTGTTTGGATGACTCCAAGGTTGCACCCGGCCTACTGAAAGCCAAGAAGCACTCTTCGACTCACTCTCTGGGTTTGCAAGCATGAGCAGAGAATGGGAGGGTTTCAGTAATAGTGAAAATCTCAGATTCGTGTAGGAACTTTTTACTTTTAGCCTTTTACTTTCCCCTCCGCCTCCCCACCTGTGACTCAACGCCATCGCCGCACGGCAGCGTAACTCCAGGCATACAATCGTCCTCCAGATATTACGACTGTCAGGCAAACAGATTGCTCACTCCAACCCATGCTCAGCTGAAAGGATTACAATATAGATTAGGATCAGGATTGCCTTCCTAATGTTCTCAGCCTCAAAACAGGTGTAAGGGGAAAACACGTGAGGGAAATTATTTGCCAGTGGAGAATCTCTCCAGGAGGAATTGTTGGATAAATACTAACTGGAGATTGGGATCAGGCAGCTGCTGAGTTAGGCTTTTCCCACTTGGAGGTAGTCAGAGAGCAGCACTACAGGCTGCAGGCCTGTGCAAAGCAAGAATGCTGTTGCATGCATGCATGCATGACGGTAATTGCCTGTGCACTCACACGCTGCATCCTGAGAGACTCTGGTAAAATGGTAATAAAATAATGGAAAAAAGAACTGAACACACTCCTTTGTCAGCAAAATGGACAACGTATGATACTCGCTGTTGGAGGTGGATTAAAGAATGGAGTGAAAAGCGTGACTACAAAGCGAGATCCCAAGGATTCATGCATATATACAGCCTTTTGTTCAGGTAATCCTACATATATTGAGGTTGTTTGAGAACTGCAAATGTAAAGAAAGAGCCACAGGTCCAAAGTCAATACGTATTACCGAGAGCCTAGTATCTTTGTTATGGAGTATTATTAACTCTAGCCTGCATGTGTGGTATATCAATTTAGATTCTTTCCTGTAAATACATCTGTGCTGGAAAGTTCAGATTGGATTCAGCATGTATTTCTCGCCTGCTTTTTTCAGCTGGATAGACTTAAGCAAACTGAGATCATGTGACTTGCCAAAACCACCCAGTGAGTCATTGGCTCAGCCCAGATTAGATCTCAGGAGCTTTCTAGCTTTGATCTAGCCACAAGACCACATGGCCTCTTTCTATAGTCTTTGATGAAAGGCTACATAAACACACATAAGGGAGTTTACAAAATTTTTTTGGAGGTTCTGAAAAAAGTTTTGGCCCTGCGGCAAGCAAAATTGGAATGGGCTATAAACGGGTGCCGTGCACGTATCTGCTGGAGTAAAAAAATTAACAGGGAGAAAAGTATATGTCAGAATATCTGAAAGAAAAACTGTGTGAATGACAACAGGATGCGCTGGATAATAGTGCCGTGAATGCTGTACCTGCCATATGGGTCTTTCCACAAGAGCTGGTTACCTTATAAAGACACGTTGTTGCGTCATCCTTCAGAAAGTATAAACACATTAAGCAATGTTATTCTCTAAAACATCAACACATGAACTACTTACAATGGACTAAAAAGTCATTGTTGCTTTGAGGATGTATTTGTCCCAAGTGATTCATAACAATCTGTGGCACTGAGGCTATGAAGACTTCTAAAGGATGCCTCCACTTCCAGGCAAGTATCCACGGAAACAAGCCCACAAGTTTGCTTTGTTTGCCTTCTTTTACCTAGGATAACCTTTTAAGCTACTTTGTAGACAGGCAGGCTTCCTGACTGAAGCCGATGTCTATCCCCTCCGGATGCTAGCCTTTGCTTTCTATACCTGCTGCTGACCACTGCAATCCCTCCTGGAGGAAGGGCAGTGGTGCCCTTTGGTGGGGCCAGATGAAGACGAGGACATCTTGGTGGCAGTAGCTCCTATAGTACAGTAGTAATGTGGTTCCAGAGGCAGCTGCCAAGAATTTCTTGCCCATGCCTGCCTGCGCCAGGAGATTCGTGGAATGACGAAACCGAAGCTAGTGGAGTGCAGGGGCTGTGTCGCCACGACCTGGAGATTTGGAGCAGGACCTGAAAGCAGCTCAGATACCCTTGTGCTCTCAGGGTGGGCAGCTCAATTAGGCAAATTCCATCCTCTGGCAAGGGAAAGCTCGGTCATGACCACTGATGCCAGAAGACTGTTTAGGCCTGTATGCCATCTTTTTTTTTTTTAGTTCTTCCTCCCCCCCGCCACTGTTCTGGCCTCCCTGTCCCTCCAAAATCAACTCTGACATGTAGGGAGATATCCTATAATATTTTGGATCCTGTGTAGCCCCCATGGCCGCCTGGAATTTAGCTCTCAGTGTTCAGAGACACCCACGTCATTAGGGTAAACCAGTGTGTGTGTGTCTGTGTCAACACATAACAAAACACATTGTACGCACCCTGAGCTCAGGAACTAATACGTGCTCTGGCAGGAAGACAGCTGTACCAGCAAGAGCACAGGGTCATAAGCAAAGGCAATATTGTCTCCTGTGGGACTAATAAAGACAAAAGACAAAGCAACTGTTTACTGTACTATTGAGGGGGCTGTTTGGGACACTGTACTGGGGAATGCAGCAGCTATTGTCACATGGTCATTAAGCACAGGTAAATGTTCAACCTGAAAAGTGTACGGAAGCTCAACCCCAAACTGCACACAGATATTCTGGGCACTGAGGAAAGTGCATAGCTGAGGCATGTCGGAGAAGCTTGTCTGCTGTCCTCCTCTCATACTGGTATTAGCTCATCCTACCTTCTTGATTTGAATCAATTGAACAACATCCACATTGACTCATGCTTTCTATTCACATCAGTTGTAGAGATGCAGAGTCAGACCCCTTCTGATGCCCTGGGAAACCCAGTTCCTCTGTGCTTCTGCACCAGGACTGGGCTCTGTACAGCTGCCAAGCTCTAAAAGCTTGCACAGCATTTGTGCCCAGTACCAGCAGGAAATGTCTTCCTTCTGGTACTGCAAGCAACAAGATGTGATTTATGGAGTGAAGTTCTACTTAATAGAACTGGAAATGAGATACTGACGGGTGGCTGTGAGAAGACCACCTCACTGCGCAAGAGAACAGGGTGTTCAGTGCTCCAGTCACCTCTTCACAGCTCAGAGGAGGAAACCCCACGAAGATTTTAATTTGCTGTCACTTCATCTAGCCAACAGCAGTTCCCCAGAGTTTAAAAAAATAGGGGTTCATTTCTTAAATTTCAGACAACTCTGGCTAACTCAAAGGAGAGCCTCCTCCTGATGGAAATGGAAGGACTAATCACTCAATCTAAAAATTAGAAGTTGTTTTTGTACCACAGATCATAATCAAATTAGATTTATCTCGTGCAAGTAGGTTAGAACACTAATAATCAGCCTATGTATGCAGTGTGCACACACACGTCTGTGAACGTAAACACCCATAAGTTTCTATATTCAGAAATACACACAAGGTTGAACCCCAAAACCCAAGTGGAGGTTATTACTGCTCTGTGTGGTGCTGGACAATCTCCACTTCATCAATGGCTTTTGATGCTTCAAACATCTGGGCTTGTCCATAAAGATGGTATCTTGGAGGTGGAGGATTTGGCAAAGTTTGTGGTGGTGGTGGAACAACTGTTGTTGTAGACAAGTGTATGGCCTGGTAGGAGTGGAAGAAATTGCATTGAAGATTGGGTTTCTGCCAGTGAAACTTTAGTAGCCATGGGGCAAGTTAAGCCCTTGTGACCTTGTGGTCAAATTTCTAGCTGTAGCCTCTTCAGGAGAAAATCCAAGTGATGCTGGTGCCCTTGTTGAAGTCAGCAGACCTGAAGAACATGTATCATTGTCAGAAGCCCAAGCACACACTGACAAACTTCATCACTTACTGGAGACACAGGCTGGTACATCACATTACTTCACTGTGACTGATGGAACTGAGACCTCTGCGGAGCAGCAGAGAGCACCGTCCTGGGGACAAAGATCACTGACTTTTTTTAGTAATGACATGACTGAAGGCCTGCTCACCATATCGAGGGTGGGTTAAGTGCACTCTCTCACTCCGGTGTCATTACAACACATTGGCAAGTCTGTTCTTTGGTGTTCCCACTTCACACAAATTATTGCTAACTTGACCATTTTTTTTGTGGTCCCCTTGTATCTGAGTTTTCAGGGTTGTGCTGTGTTTATGTGTGTGTTCATGTGTGTGTGTATGCACATATTTAAAGCAGTTGCTGGCATATTTGGGAACATAAATGTAAAATGTGAAGTGTTAATGAAAACTGGAAATTATCCAGGACTTTTCTACTGGTTGTTCAAAAATTCATGATTTCATGGGGATGGAAAATAGATATGTGGGGTAAGAAACAGCCTGTTTAAAAAGAGATGTAGAAAGAGCAATATAACATGAAGAAATGATGTATAAAGCAGGCAAGCCCCCCCCAAGAAATAGAACAACTATGATTATAAATTACAAGTCAAAACAATGTAAGTGATTGATAAAAGGAAACCAAAGGATTAATAGTCTATCAACAGTCAGCGGAGTGAAAGAAATGCAGAAAACATTAAAAAAAAAAAGTCAGGAACAATGCTAACTCCTCTCTCAAACCCAGCCCCATGGCAGTATAGCTCAATTGCTAAATGCAGATGGCAAAATCATAAACAGTGGTGCAAAAAAGAAAGGCAGAAATGTTCAATAGCTATTTCTGCTTTGAGTTTGGAAAGGAGCGGGATATTCATCCCATATGATGTTGTGGATGGAGTACAGCATTTACCATCTGGAACCATGGAGGATGTGAGGCAGCATCTGCTAAAATTAAACATTTTTCACATCATCTGGCCTGGCTATCTTTGGGTCTTAAAGGAGCCAGCTAAAATGCTTGGTGAAGTTTTATATTTACAAATCTGGGAAAATTCCAAAGATGTGGGAGACTGCCAGGGCAGCTCTGGGACTTAACAGGTGTAAAAGGGACACTCTGGGGAGCAATAGGCTGGTTAGCGGGACAGTATCCCTTGACACAATTGCCAAGAGTTAATTCAGGCCTCCAACAACAAGGCATTCGAACCTAAAAATAAAACCAATATTAATCAGCAGGTTTTTGTGGAAGGTAAGTCTTGTAAAAGAAACCTGTTGTCTTTTTCTTCGGACAAGATCAGAGATCTGGTTGACACAGTATTCTTGGCTTTCTCCACCGCATGACAGGTTGATTAATGAGCTTGCATTATACGGGATGAATAGGGCACACACTACCTGGATTAAAAGTTGGCTGAGTGACAGATGTAAAAAAAGTAGTTATTAATGGGAAATTAATGAGGAAGCAGTGGACCAGGGATATTTGAGGGGGTAAAGTCAACCACATGGAGCTCAGTGTTTCTGTAGCTTTGGTCTGGGTAATTCAAACATCTCCATCCTATGGTAAAGGGTTAGAAAGCCTAACGTTGCACATTTGTCTTGGCAAGATCTTGTCTGTTTGCACAGCACTAAGATACATCTGAGCAATTACCTCCATTATCCAGGTAGAAAAGCAAGGAGGTAACAGAGATGGGCTGCTATTTTAGGAAGCTGTGAGAAACAGTGGATGCCGAGAAACCAGCCACTTTTTAAGGCACAGTTTGGGCAGGCAATATCAAATTTCTGTCCTGACAAACCCACCAAGGCCATCAAGCAAATCAGTAGCAGAGCTGGGAAGATAGCTCAGCAGTTGCTGGCTCTGGGCCTGACCCGGGATGACTCACTTATCTTACACGTGTTGCATTTTTCCATGCAGGGAGCAGGCATTGATATCAGCAGAGCCCAAAAGAACTTCTCCCGCTGGCCAGCACTGACTATTCGCTCTCTTCCCAGCACACACCTCAACTTCTCAACTTCCACCACCAAATAGCTGGAGCCGCACTTCATTTGAAAAAAAAAAAACCCAGCAACATCCTTTACTAAATGTTTGGTAGAAGATTAAAGAGACGAGTTCTTGTATGCTAATGTGCTCATCAAGTATTTGCTCTTGATTCATTTCACTTGCTTTGTTGTCTCTCCTGACAACTTGACTATTCACAGGAAATGTCAGTTTGCAGGGTACTGAACAGGCTGATGTGACTGTTAAACACATTTGTAGGAAGAAGCCAGGTAAGGTAAACTTTATTATGAGTATTAATATTTGTTTCTGCAGCAGGCAGAGCAAAAAACTTGTGTCTCAAAGTTTGCCAGTACCCTGTCAGCAGCAGGTGGTACCTGGTTTAATGCTGAGGACTGGCTGCAAGTAGAGCACTGTTCTGTCCTGGGAAGGCTGGAGAAGAAACGAGAAACCCCTCGGGGATGCAGTGCTTATGGCAGAGCTACCCTGCACCCTCCCTCCAAGTACTGCTCTGTGCCAGGCTTGTGCATGGCAGGGAGAGAAGCAATAGCTGTTCTGAACGTGAGGGCGAAATAGTCTTTATAAAAAAAAGAAGTGGGAAATGAGGTAAAATAACTGGCTTGCAAATATTTTATTATCTGTTGGAAACCAGCAAGATTCATTTTATTTTCTCTGCAGTGCCTGTGCTTCACACAGGAGAGCTGCCAGCTATGACATCTCCCCTCGGATCAACAACCCAGAGAATAGGAATAACCAACAGCTGGACCCGTTTGGGCCTTTCATAAAAAAACCCAACAAAAAAACCCCAAAACTATGATTAATAAACAAAACACAGGGCAGAAAGCATCATACTGGGTATGCTCCGGGAAGGGCATGGTGCAGTGCTGGGCTCCTGCACCTGCCCCCTGACTAGGCCACTTCCCACCCCTGAGGAAGGCAGGTCCCCCCGAGGCCAGGGAGGTTACCAGTGGCATCAGGGATAGCGGCAGGAGCAGTGGTAATGATGATATGGATAGAAATCCCCTCTGGGTGCAGGGGTGCCCAGGGGCAGGGGAGCTGAAACTCAGCGCTTGCCCGCACCACAGCTGAGGTGCTGAGCTTGGAGGGCAACCGGGAAGCCTTACCTGGCTGCAGACCTGTAACAATATGTCCTGGCATTTGTTTTTATCAGTAACAGCACTCTCCATGCTGTAATTACAGCCAATTGCCCGGGAAAAACAGCAGAAACTCTAACCCCTCCAGTGGTCCAACTGCAGCAAAAACCAGGTATGCAGCTTGCACACCCTGCTGCTGCCTCCTGAGGTCCCAGCACAGGACTGAACCCCCAGCCATCTCGTTATAGTGGCAATGGCTAGCTTTTCTGGAGACCCCAGCATGCACCCACCCAGATCCTGCCAGTGAATGCCGAGAGCATGGTCAGGGTAATAACTAAAAGATAACGTGGCGGGGCTAGGAGAGCCTTGTGGGGACCCTCGGGGCTCGGGTGCAGCTGCAGCATGGTGAATGAGACTCTTCCTCTGGTCATCAGAGACACCTCTGTGGAGGTGGGGTGACTGGGCAAGGAGGCCTTGCTGGCAGTGTGCTGGGGACCAGGGCACTTGCAGAGGTGTTCCAATAACCCTGTTTGTTCACTCACCACACCCTTGGATGAGGAAAGCCTTATCGTTCCCGATTATCTCAAAATTGCCCTCAATGCCAGCCAGCATGACATGAGATGCAGACAAAAGCACTGATGCACAATGGAAAAAAATAGCCAGGACTCATTTCTAAAGTGTGGAGGTGGAGATCCCCCTTCCTTATCTGCTCACACCAGGACAAAGCTGCAGAAGTTGCCCTGGACACCACCAATGTGCACAGTTTCTCCTGATGTGAAGGTGCAGGGGCTGACATCCTTCCATGGCTCTTACACCCCTGGGGCATCCTGGGAAGACCATCTGCCTTCCTGGTGGATTAGGGTAGTTTCAGAGCCTGCGTGCCCCTGGATATCCACTAAGAGGACCTGGAAGCATTTACCCATTTTCCCAGAAACTACTTGATTTCTTCCTTTTCCAGGGGATGGGCTGATAGCCCTTGGTTGAATTAAACCCCTCTTCACCTCCTTGGGGCTCAGCTCTGTCACTGTCAGAGGAGTGCTCACATACTGTCCTTCACAAACTGATGGCCAATCCTCCTCTCTCCTCTCAGGTATCTGTTTGAGTGGGAATCACTTTTTTTCCTGGAAGCAGCGCACTACAGCCCCTGGCATATTACTGTACGTGAAATTAAATATAAACACAATCAGTGTGTGTCTCAGTGCTGATTTCTGATTGAGATCATTCACTATGAGAGTGAGTAGTGGGTCTTGATTCCAATACTTTTCCTCTAGGCAGAGCTTAACATAGATTTCAAGAGCACCAGATTCATGGGAGAATCCTGGAGTGGTGGCATTTCTCTGGCTCCATCTGTTGCACAGACACCCCAGTATGCTGCATGGTAAGAAGTCTCCTGCCATATTTGTAAATAATACTAATTACTCTGAGCTCCTTCAGAAGCACTGGAATTAGAGGGAATAATGAGCAAACTCCAAAGCTGTCCTTCTGAGGTGCTGCAAGCCTGGGTTAATCAGACAGCGTTACTGAACACAGAGAACTCAGCAGCTGCAGTGGTGCTGCAAAGCCCCAAAGACGAAACACATCCATGCCGGTGGGGCACAGCTGGCAGCCCTCATCTGGACTCAGGCCTCCCTAAAACTCCTCAGCGGTAGAGGAGGACATCAAAAGGCTCAGTTCTGAGCTCAGATGAGGAGTTAAGATGAAATGGCTTTTTCTTGTGAAGAAGCAGTGGGAAGCAGAAGCTCTTGGGGAGGCTGTGGGATGAGCTGCCCTGGGGCTGACAGCAGCCCCAACATCGTAGCCATAGGAAGGGGCTCATGTAGATGTGGGCTCCACAGCTGAGCTATGAGATCAGGAGTTTTTCAGGAGCAGTACATCAATGAAATCCATAAATCGATACAGAGGATGTAATCAGTGCCTTGCGAGGCTGTGAATAGGCCAGCAGCAGCTAAGGCTGTGATGCTGAAAGCAGGAGGCTTTGTTTCTACTACAACCAGGCTGTGTAATTTTTCCAGATTGTTTGATGCTGCTTTTTTTCTTTAACATAGAGAGAAAAAAAAATCAGTCATTTTCAAAGAGCACAAAAAAAGGGCAAAACCCCTCCCTTTTTTGTATAAAATATATATTTTTCAATATTAAAAGAAATCTAACGTTTATGGCAAAGTATCATTCTCATTCATTCATGGGCCAGGCACAATTCAACCTCATTTATACTCAAGCATCAAGATTAATTTAGGTTTGTGCAGCTGCAAACTTGTCACTCACTGCCTCAGCCACATCCATTAACCACGGGCTCTCCTCAACAGTGACACACATCTTCATGCTGTGGTCAGTCCTGCGGTGCTGCCCATAGCACGGAAATACCTGGGGAAGCTTCACAGGTGAGTTTTGTAGCCTGCACCAAGCTTTGGCTAAAGGCAAGTAGTCTCACACTGACCCAGTTGCTCTAACGTGGACATGTCCAGACTGCGGTGGCCAGGAGCTGTACCAGGAGGTTGTGAGGAGGACGTATGCCATGAAACGGGATTCAGCGTGGGGTGCCTGAGGTAGCTGAGGCCCAGCTGGCACACCCACGGGGCACAGCGAGGGTCTGGCTAGCTCCAGGTTGGAGAAGCCAGGCTGTATTTATACAGTGCTGCCTACGAGATCCCAAGCCCTGGCTTTTGGCAGCTACAGCCTGATTTGTCTAGACTACATCTGGACTCGACCTGGCTCCTGGCCAGCTCAAGTGAATCTCTCAACACCGTGCTTCCCACATGTCCAACCCTGGGATTAGCATGGGCAGGGAAAGCTCCCATCTGTCTGCAACAGCCAATGCATTCAGTCCTATAGAGGTTGATAATATATCCAGGATTTGCTAGAACACTTATCTCCCAAAACCTTTGAAGTAGACACATCGTGTTTTGTGTTTGCAGCTCGTGCAAGGGTCCCTGTCCTTGACTGGCATTCCTTGGCAATACTGCAACGTAAATACTAACAAGATGCACTATAAATATGTATTTTCTAGCAGCTGAGCCAAAATTGAATGAAGTCCATAGAGAGGCATAGACAGCCTCTGGTTTTACAGTGGTACATTTATTTTTGTTCTGAAAAGAAAAAAAAAAAAATTACCATCTAACAAAAAGTTTTCAGGTCATAGTTGACTCTTAGGCTATGTCCATATTAGTATATTAAACAGCACACATTCCTGGGCCCTGATACACAATCATTCATGCTATTGAATAGTTAAAATGTTCCATTGTGCAGTGCTGGCCAGTGTTAACTAGCAGGCTCCCAGGCACCCTTGTTTGGGAGTCAATACAGGCTATTCAGGTCTCCATGGGCAGGTTGGATATGGCTACCCTGTTTTATGGGTAAGGGAATTTAACTGCACGGACATGCTGTTCCATGCCAGTTGGCCTCAGGGCCAGAAATGGTCCCAAGCACGTTTATTTTACCGGTATAGACATAGCCTTTGGTTGTGACCACTTATTTAAGTGTGTGTAAACAGGTAATTAGGATTGCACAATTGTTGCTTGAATTAATTGTGTATACCAGATCTTTAAAAAAGGGTGGGTGTTCAGCGCCCAATATGCACCTTTTTTTTAAAAAAAAGAAGCAGTAATTATGTGTAATAAACACTTGAAAACCTGGCCCCAGGGGTCTGTGTAAGGCTGGAAGAATTCAATAGGCGTAGTTGACTTTGCTATTTCCATGGTGGTTTGGGTTGGGTTTTTTTGTTTGTTTGTTTTATCTTTATTGCAGTTTCTGAAATTTGTGGCTTATTGTGGCTGGCCAGATGGATGTGAGAGTAAAGAAAATTGACTACTCAACATTTTTCAGAGAAAATTGCCAAGCTAGAAAATGGAATCCTTGAGAGTCCAGGAGGGAAAAAGAACAGGAATGGTTAAAAATGGAGGCCTGGGGCTATTGGAGCATTATGAGCTCTGGCTGTTGGAGGCCTGGTCCACAGCACTAGAATCATGGTAGCAGGTGATTTAAAGTGGTTATTTAAATAGCATTAATTAGCACTATAACAAAAAACTTAATTTTTTTTCACTGAGGCTCATAATGGGATTTTTTTCTATTAGCAAAATATGTCTTTTTCATATTTCTTCAGCTCGTTACATTACTTACTGCTCTTTAATTCACATTAGATTAATAGCCAGGAAGATTTGAAATGCAACTTGATGTGCTTTATCATGTTGTCTCTTGATCAACCTCCATACTTGGGGAGTGCATTCCTCAAACTTTTTCCTGCTGTGCTGGTCATTCAGCACAACCCCAGGACTAGGATAAATCCTGGATTACAGTGAGCTTCTGTCAGACTCATGACCCCACTTGTAGTTGCAGACACTCCAGTTGGGCTTTTGAGCCTTTTATTGGGAATCATGGTGTTAGTGTCAAATTTTTGAAAGTGTTCTTCAGTTCAAGTTGGCTCTAGTTTAACTGTGCAGATAAGGCTGAGGGTTTTCTGATTCAGTTTATCTGTTTGCAAAATGAATATAATGCTAATTAATTAATCATTAAAAAACCCTTCTTCTGTATATAGATCCTTTTTTTCCATCCTTGTAGGATTTCAGAACCTCTTAAAAAATGTCACAAATAGTTCCCAGAGGTCACTTTATCTCCTGCTGAAGTACAGCCAGCTTTGGAGTGATCTGTGGCAAATATTTAACATTCCAGAGCAACAATTTAGGCTAGGAAGTGGAAAGGAAAGCCTTGTTCAATTGAAACTACAGGGAGATTTCAGATAGGCGGGATATAAGTGCCTCAATTGTGCTTTGATTAATTATGGCTACCTCCCTGAGGTAGTCATAAGTTTGGTCACCTTTTATAAACAGTCATAAGAGGAAAGGAACTATAGAAAGGGAATTTCAGAATCATCCTTTGCAAACATGAATGAGTTAAACACTATCTGATAAGAAGGCAGTGTTTTGGGTTTTATTTTCAAAACATCCCATGTGTAAATGAGTAATGCAACATTCAACCTCTTGAGCAAGTGGCCATGTACATAACAAGCTGTTTACTCAAGATACTTCCATCAAATACAATCAGGTTGCCTAACTAAGTTTGCAAGCAAATGTTACAAGACCCCCATTGCAACAGGTACTGACTGTAAAGGCCTCGCACAAAAGTCTAAGAAAGGATTAAAGCTAAATGTGACATGGATAGATAGTGAACATTGACGTACAGAAATGTTATCTCTGGGAAAACAGGGTCGGTGACAGGCAGGCTGCTGGAAAATAAAGCCTGACAGGGAGCCAACAACTGTAATACTGGAGGGAAAACCTGCCAGTCAGGGGAAAGGTGAGAGAGGGGAAAGGTTTAGTGGGAGATTTTGCCCTTTTCTGTGACTGATTAGATCCTTCACAGCACAGAGCCTCGAGCAGTTTGATTTTATTCGACTGCTCAAGGCAGTCTGGCCTGGAAGTACACGTTCTGCAAAAGCATGCACAATTTACTTTTAAAACAACGTCTGATAAATGAGACCCATGATATAATGTACCAGTTTATCTCAAGAAAGCCATAAAGCAGAGCAGTAATCAGGAAAAGATTCATAACAAAATGCCAGGACGTAGATATATTATTTTGGAACAAATTACTCTCCAGTATTGGAAGTCTAAGATACCTGCATATTAAAATTCTTAGTCCTTCCAGGTTTTGGCACAGGAGCCATCAATTTCTGCTAGTCAGACATTATTCTCAAAGCACTGACATTTAAAGGTGGGCATTTTGAAAGTGTTATTTAAATTTACCCATACATTAGTAGGTCAATGTCCTCTGTCATGCCAGGCAGGAGAGCCAACTCGTGGATCAGAGACTTGGAGCTGGGACAAGAGTCTCACAGGCCTGGCCAGTCCTGAGGTTCCAGTTCAAAGCTCTGACACATCTTCCTGCATCATTTCCCTCTAGACTCTTCCATGAAGTAGGCATCCCTTGGGCAGCATTAAGCTTGGCTGTATGTTTAAAACAGGGAGCAGAGGAGAGGAGAAGGATGAGGTGGAAGGATGTCCACTTTCCAAACCCTGGAAAACTCTGGGAAAAGTATCAAAGAAACTTCCCAAGAGATGGGCAGCAGTCAACATGAATTTGTTAAAAGCAAGTAATGTAAAATGGATCTTTCCTTTTATAATAGGGTAAAAGGTTTAGGGGATGGAGAGAAGGTAACGGTCTTCCATCTTGATTTTTGTCTTAATGTAGTCCCACAGGACAGGCAAATATGCTCTAGAATAAATCACTATGTAATAGCTAGCACAATGGCTTGTGCTTGGAAAATATACTATTAGTTTAACTATGAGTTAATCACCATTGATACGGAAAACTGTAACCGTTGGAGTCCTGTAAGGGTCTGCCCTGGGTCACCCTTTTCTATAACAACCTGGGTGATCACAAAGCTGCATGTATGCTAGAAGCCATGGTCAGAATTCAAAATATTTTGGACAAGTTGCAGAAATGGGCTGAAAAAGGAAGAGTTCAGTTGTGCAGGTGCAAAATGCTACATGTGAGCAGAAATGGAGTAACTAGACCAATTTGGGACAGGGAACAATTGTTTAGCTGGCAGTTCTCTTTCGAGAAGACTCTAGGGTTATAGTAGATCACATGCTGAACATGAATCAGTGGTGTCATGGGATTGCAAAAAAGGCAGACATTGTATTGGGTTCTGGTAAAAGGAATGCAGCTTGCGAGACAGATGAAGTCATCCTTCTGCTCTACTTATCACTTGTGAGGCCTTGGCTGGGGTATTGAGTCTGGGGCACTTCAGTAAAGATGTGGGTCAACTGGGAAGAGCCCAGAAGGGGGAAATAGCAATGATCAGAGATCTGAAAAGAATTACTTTGTCATGCTGAGACTAAAGAAATTGTGGTCAGCTTAGAGAAAACTGAAGTGGAACGCAACAGCATTCTCCAAATACTAAAAGAGTACTTAATTTCTAAAAATCTATAGTGCACTATAACAGTGGATTAAATTTAATTAGAAAAGATTCAGATTAGTAACTGGGGAAAAAACCTAATGATCAAAGATAATGAAACACTAGAATCAATAGTAGAGATTGAAGGACAAGCTAGGCAAACATGACAGGAATTACATAGGTACAGTTTCTTGTTTTTAAAGGATCTTGTTTTGAAACAAGAAGGATCATCTTCAAAGATCCTTCCCCTTCAGTTTACCTGGGGTGTCAGACAGCATATTTTAGGTAACCCAGTATCACATCACACTGTGGCTGAGGTTGGAAGGGGGCTTTAGAGATGGCCTAGCCCAACTCGCTGCTCAAAGTGTAGGTGACTAGAGATGGTGGCTCAGCACCACATCCAGTCAAGTTTTTAATAGTGCCAGGGGTTTAGACTCCACAATGTCTCTGTGCAACCTGCTCCAGTGTTTGACCACCCTCATATCAATTTTTTAAAAATTTAATGGCATTTGCTGCATTTCAATTTGTGCCCATTGTCTCTTGTGCTGTCACTGGGTGCCACTGAGAAGTTTGGCTCCATCTTCTTGACTCCCCCATTAGGTATTTATGCACATGGATAGGATGCTGCCTGAGCCTTCTCTTCAGGCTGAATGGTCCCAGTTCTCTCAGCCTCTCCTCATATGACAGATGTTCCAATCCCTTAATCAGCCTCATGACTTTTCTCTGGGTTCACTTCAGTATGGCCAGTACACCCGGCACTGGATACAACACTCCAGATCTGTCTCACCAGGCTTGAGAAGAGGAGTAGGATCAACTCCTAATGATGATCCATCAGCCAGGTCATCAATGAAGATCTTGGAGTATTGGCCCCAGTATCAACCCCTGGGGTAGACCACTAACAAATGGCCTCCAGGTGGGTTTGTGCCAGTGATCACAACTTTTTAAACCTGGCAATTTAGCCAGTTGTCAGTCCAGCTCACTATCCAGTTATCTAGTTTGTACTTCATCAGTTCATCTATGAGGATTTTATGGGAGGCAGTGTCAAGAGCCTTGCTAAAGTCAAGATAAACAACATTCACTGTTCTCCCTTCATCCACCAAGCCAGGCATTTCATCGTAGAAGTCTACTGGGTTGGTTAAGCACAATTTCCTGTTCATAAATCCATGCTAAATACTTCTAGTCAGCTTCTTGCCCTTCATATGTTTGGCAATGCTTTCCAGGATTATTTACTCCATCACCTTCCCAGGGATCGAAGTGAGGCGCACTAGGTTGTAGTTCCCCAGTTCCTCCTCCTTGCCCTTGTTGAAGATAGGAGTGACATTTGCTTTCTTCCAGTCTACAGGAACCTCCCTGATTGCCACGACCTTTCAAAGATAACTGAAAGTGGCCTCACAATGACATTGGCCAGCTCCCTCAGCACTTGTGGGTACATCCCATTAGGTCCCATGGACTTGTGTATGTTTGCTTTAAATTAGCTAACTTGATCCTCACCCACCAATGGTAAGTCTTCCATGCTGCATACTTTCCCTTTGATCTCAGGGCCCTGGGATTCCTGAAGGCAGGTCTTACCAACAAAGTGAGGTAAAGAGGGCGTCAAGTACCTTGGCCTTTTCCATGCACTTTTCACGAGGTCCCCTGCCCCATTCAGCACCAGGCCCACATTTTCCCTAGTTTTCCTTTTGCTGCTGATATATCTGCAGAAACCCTGAAGTCCAGGTTGTGATCCTGCTTTTTGCCCTTCTCCCTCCTTTCAGGATCCTGTACTCCACCACCTTATAGTCACTGCAGTCAAGACTACCCCTGACATTCATATCCCAGATCAGTCTTTCCTTGTTTGTAAGCATGAAGTCTGTCAATATATAAAAGGTGTGTCAGTGTGTGGGGAAAGGGGAAATTGCCATGTGGGGAAGTTCAGGAATAAGATTAATTTCCTGACTGTGATCTGAAAAAATAGAGAATTAGGGTATGGATCTCCTTATTTTCAGTCCATCTGTCTTCCCACACATCTGCCACTGTATCTGGACAGGAGCTACCTCTGAATTAATTTTTCTGTCTGGCAGGAAAGCAGGCAGGGTTGGGCAGGTGTCTGCATTAGACTTTTGAGTCCAGTCCACCATAGTCGATCTGACTCACCTTTCCCCAAATCCTCTACCTGGACTAGGCAAAGAGAATTATTAAAAAATTCTGCTGGGGCTGTCAGGGGAGGTAAGGTGTCTGGGGAAATGATGAGGGTGGGGATTACAGAGGGCATGAGTAAAGTAGAAAAGGCAAAAAGAAGGTTAAAAAAAAAAAACCAAAACAGGACAAGAAAACCTTCTTGCATGTAGAACATTACCCTGGGATCCAGAAGGCTGATTCAAGTCATATCTCTAACACTGACCTAGAATATAGCTTCAGTTAAAGTCCTGTTGTTTGGGTTGTTCTACCCCCCTCCCTCCAGCTGCAGAAGCGTTGAGGGCAGAAGAGGGAAGAGGAAGGATTCGGCCAAGGAAGATCTATCTATGCCTCCACACCGCTAAGCCTGCACACGGTAGGCATGTGTAGCCCATCACGTGAGGTTAGCAGTTATGTGGCTGTGTAGTTCTCTTCCCTGTCTGCCTCAACCAGACGTGTAAGCTTGTCTGCTACAGGAGCTTTTCTTCATTCTTGTAATAAGGCTGTGACCTCGGGCCCCCGTGACCTTCTGGCTGAGCATTGGATTTACACTGCTGAAGGCCAGGTTTGGTCCATCTTCTCCACACCTGGGAATGGTCTGAGTTAAGTGCTGTGGTGGGCCTTCTTTTCCTGGCTTAGAAGAAGGGGAGGATGTTTGGGAGGCTGGAAATGTATAAGGTGAGTTGGAGGTTATGGAGGTGACTTTGTCAGAGAAATACAATAGGTTAGCTTATTTTTCCTGTTTCCAGGGAAATATTTTCTTTTCTCCTAGGGCAGATAGGAGAGTTTATTCCTCTGCATTGATAGAGGCACTTTACCTAAACATGTCCAGTGTTTGAGAAGGCTGCTCTGCGGTGTAGTCACAGGAATGAAAAAAAAAAAAAAAAGACAGAATTCCCTTGTTCTGCAAATAAAACATGCAAGATAAAACCTGAATGAGATGTAAGGGAGAGGAGGATAGGCAAAATTATCACCCTCCATAGTCAAATGGCACAGCCCCAAGAAGGGATATGGCTTACACTTGCACAAACAGGCGTTACCTTTTGCCCTTGCTAGAAGTGACTCAGCTGCAAATACCATCCTCAATTGATTGTTACCCTGGAAAAACAAATGATTCAAACTTTGTAGAAGGGCATGTGCAAGGCATTGGAGTCCTGCAACAGGACACAGGAGAGATCAGCAGTCTGCTTGCAAAAGAGGTCTTTCTAAAGACCACAGCAGCCTTTGAAGCGCACTTGAAGGCACAGAGTAGCACTACAGGCGGGCAAATAAAACCTGGCTCTCCCCAAAGTTAATGACAGTATTGCCACTGGCTAACTTCCTGGGGAACAGGCTGGGAACTGTACTGCAGCCTCTAAACTGGGATTATATACACTGCAGCAGTACTTACTGGCCTTGGCATGTGAATAAACAGCAGAAACAAGCTTCTATGCAATGAGCAATGGAGAAATATTTACCTCCCTGAAAAGTCAATATTTTAGCACAAACATGATTGGGAGAGTTTATGAAGGTATTTTGTTTGTAAGCAAACTTCAAAGCTTTTTATGGGTTAGTTTTTTAGCTACTATTGTTTACATTTTTTTAATGGCGAAACAGTTCCCAGAAGACTGAATGGGATGAGTTTATGGCTCCAGCAAACCAAGGGAGTGACACACAACACTTCAGTGCCGGCCGTGCAGTGGGAGTGAGCGTGCTAGGATGCCAGGCCAAGCTGTTTCCCAAAGAGTTGTTCAAAGTGATGTCCTCAGCCTGGATTCTGGCTTCTGCTAAGTGACGTGGTGTGCAAATACCCTGCAGATTAAAGAGAGCTTTCCAGTGCTCCCCACTTCTGGAAACTGTGCAGATGGACTCAAAGTTTAGTTGGTTGTTTTTTTTAATCCTGTCCAATTCAGTCCTTCAGTGTATTCCTCTAAAAGAATACTTTTTAGTATCTTGAGAGCTATTTTAAGGTTCCCAAACCTTCTGTCAAACAAGTGGAGGGACTCGAGATGGGTGACCTTTTACATAGAAGGAATGAGGCCACGTCACCCAACTTTGGTAGTGAGGGTCCCTACAACTGATAGAGACATTACCTTAAGTTCTCCATAGGCCCTGAGTTTAGGTAGCAGTTCAATATTATTACCTCTTTCCATTGTCAGTCCAGGGAGCTGAGGTAACCATTTTCCCAGCTTAGGAAAGTACCAAAAGCTGAGTGATGAAGTGGTTAACCTGATGCTACTTGGCAAGCCAAAGACTGGAGTTTTATCTCCCAGCCTCCTTTGTGCCTTACTGTGCAGTCTCCCAGCTTAGCTCTGTAAAACTGCTTAGAGACAAACATTAAGCACCTCTCCCTCTGGCTTCCTTACCCAAAACTCTCACTTTAATCTTGAAATGCTGTAAGAAAATGGATCCAGACATGTGCTTTGTACAAAGCCCTGTGGCTCTAAATAGATAGTTTAAATAAAAGATGAGGTGCAAAACTGAAAGGTCATGGAAAGATCATTAACCATGTGGAACTGTAGAGTCTGCAGTTTTTCTCCTACCTCACAAATTATTCATTTCCTGCTTTGACGACTTCAAGCATAAATGTGATATTAGTGTGGCCTTGCTTAGCACCTCTGTCCCATAGATTCCAGAGAAAAAATATGCTGTGATTTGCATTGCTTGCTGCATATGAAAAGAAGGTCTACTTCTCACATGTAGTGCTTCAGAGCTGCACCACTTAAATTTGTCCTGATAACTCTAAGGAAAACCCAGCTGTATAGCTGTTGCTGCTGCTGTTGCTATACCTTGCCCTGTGGATGGCTAACATGACAAAGAAGCCAGGGTTTCCTGGAGTATCTCAGTGGTTAGGATGCTGGCAGATGACTCAGGCACAGAGGGGTTTAATTTTGCTTCTATTCAGTGACCCTGCATAAATCATTTCCCACCCTCTGAAAGTGCTTTGAAAATGATGGCTGACAAGTGGTATATAAGAGCTTGGTGTTTTAGCAGGGCCTGGTAGTCATTTCAACACAGCCATTTTGTAATCAGAAAGACAATAGTTTATACTGGTGCCAATGTATTTCATTAGGGCCCTCCAGTACTATGTGGTTCCCAGTGGTACAGCTCACTGCTGCGCCATGTACACCTCAGCTCTCTTTCCCACTGCCCTGAGCTCCCCATGCCTGTGTTGCCTGGTGAGAGTGATGAATCCAGCTTTAAAGGAAAGCTAATATGGTTGGTGGGCAAGCACAATTTTCAGTTCCCCTGACCAAAGGGAAATGTGCAGCATGGGAGGATGGCAGACAGTTAGAGAAAGGGAATATGAAGATGGATTTCAGGAGAAAGCTTTCTGACAATGAAATTTGAAGGAAGAAGTTCATGCAACAAGGACCCAAACCATATGGAAATTCCAGGCTTGCTTCTGAGTGTTGAATCAGTGGGAACCCTTCTCAGGAGCAGAGTGGAAAGGAAGCACCCGACACTCAGAAGAGTCCCTGGATCTGGGGCAATGGGTGCCTCAGTGAATGTCTGCTCCTTACCTAAGCTTCCCTGTGTGCAGAGAAAACCCAGTATCTTGTACTTTCTTCAGCTTCTTCAGGTTTTGATTACTTCTGGATACTTTTGACCTTTTTGATTGCCATGAACTAAGTGTCCACGATTGCATTCTGGAAAAGAGAGAGCTCAGCTAGCCTGTTACATTGAGAATCAGGTGGGGCACAAGCAAGATTTATACTTTGCTTTTGGTCACTTTTTCTCACACGCGGGAGTATTTTCACATTAAACTATCCAAATGTTTCTTAATCTGTATCCCTCCCTGTCATCCCTCTTGTTCTTCTTGTTCTTCTCTTTTTTCTTCTGCAATCCTGAGGCTTTTTTTTTTTTTTTTTTTTAGATTTGTTCAGATGAAGGAGCTCGCTTGCAAAAGTCCAGTTGTGGGACAGAAAAAAATGGCCTCTGAATGGTTGTGCCTGTAAGGCACCGTTGCATCGAGTGCTGGCTGACTACAGTAAACATGGATCATTAATTACCAACTGAAGGCTGCTCTCTGCTCTAGAAGAAAGGGCAGTTTTCCAGTAGAAAGCTGTCTACATGCAAATCACCACCTCTGTCGGCATTAGAGACCAGATTGAATGGGTCCAGGGGACATCTCTTTGAAGGACATCTCTGTTTCAGTATCAGGAGACGCAGAGAGCTCAGTAAGAATAACATCGACCTGCTACATCTCTTGTCTCTGCTCTGCGGACACTAAGCAAATATACATTTTGGACCTAGATTACACCAATGTCCTTAACTAACATCACATTCATCACATTGCTAGAAAGGACAGGAAACACTAGAAAAGAGCTTTTTTTCCCATGTCCTACCTATCTCTTTCACACCTGAATGCTCTCTGCTGTTGCTCATGGTTTCAGGCAGGATCCTGAGATCCATGGGCTATGCTTTTTACACTGCTGCCTGATTATGCACTCTGAGAGGCTGTCATCTAATCTTGTAAATTGTTCTGAAACACTGCTCGTGTAAAAGGTGCCCAGCCTGACATGATGGCCCTAAGAATCTTTTTTCAGTGTTTACATTTCAACTCAATGCTCTGCCCTGACTGTGTTTCTCTGTTTGAGTGCTCCTTTTCATAACACCTGGAGGCCAAACAGTTATCTCAGGGTTACAGGTAAAGGATTTTCTAGTGTGTTGAGTGTATGTGCTTGATTGCTATGTTCTTGTTTTTCTACAATACTTATGTGTCTCTTTGCATCTTCTACCACGTAGCCCTGAAGAGACAAACTTGGCCCAGTGAGGTGGAGTTGTACTTAACCTATTGGGAGGCCAACACTGCTTTTGCTTGTGTTGAGCACCTTGAGCTTTGAAATCCCATCCATGCCAGGATGAAGAATTAGGAAGAATCCCTGAGTGAGAAAGTAAAGAAATGACCTGGCAGCCTCAGCAGAACTGCAGTGAGATTCAAGCAGACATTGGATCATTGTCACCTACTGTGATAAGGGACCCAAATTTGGCTTTTGTACCACGTATTACTGTAAAAGTTGGCTCAGGTACATCTGTTTGTTTTTCAATTCCGTTTTGCACGCCTGCCTTGCTGCAAACGCAAAGTTGAGCATTTTTCAGGCTTGATTTCTATAGAGCAGTTTGTCATTTGGGTTTCCTTCACTGTGCATGACAAACTTTATGGCAAGAACTTTCTGAGGGCCTTCATCAAGTACTCTTGCACATGCAAATGATATTCCACCCCGGTCCCAGCAAATGGGCATTTTGAGAGAGTGCCTTGCTTTTCCAGCGTGCCAAATGCACAGAGCTCTACCAATTTCAGCTGGATTTCAGATGACTTGAAAAGAACCAGGAACAAATCCAGTCCAATCTGCAGTGGTGAGACTGAACTTTCACACCAGTGTAACTCCATGGATATGTAACAGCACAGGTTTGAGTTAATACGGGCGTGAACAGGAATCCACAGAGTTCTTGTGACAAAGGTGCCCCTGTCCTGATGGCCTGGGCCTGTGAGCTAACCTGTATGTTCCTCACATTAGGTAGCAGCTCCTGCACTGAACAACACCCATGGGTTCAACGGATCTAGCAGCAGTTGTAGTTTGTTTGCCAATATAGAAAAGGGGCTCATCACTTGGCCCTACAGGTTCTCCTCTGAAAGTTTTTTAAGGGTAGCTGTGTCAACCGAAAGAAACCCTTGTCCCTATCCAGACCCATGGGTCTCTTGTCTGTCTGCATTTGCAGTTGTGTGGTGGAAGCATAGCATAGGGCTTGGGCCAGGAAAACCCCCCAAGGCGTGCAGGACAAGGGCCCCATGTGTGAACCACAGCTCGGTGGTTGGGGTCTGGTAGGTTGCTTATGTGTGAAAGGGCTAAACCCCATATGCTTATGTGTGCTCTGAGCCATCCTTCAAGTGGTCCTCATCAGGGTGCTGCTGAGCTGACACACACTAGGGTGCACAGGCAGCAAAAATTGCAGAGCTGGGCCCAGATAGAAATGGAGAAAGGATTGGACAGCACTGGTAGAAAATGGATGGAAAAACATATGTTCCTTCATACCTTCCAGCCATGCCTTAGCTGCTCAGTTTAAAAGTAAAGAAAAACATCAGCTT
>VYZV01023989.1:45421-108044 GCA_013401275.1 Pandion haliaetus
AAAAAAAAAAAAAAAAAAAGGTTTCTAAAGATTTGTCTCCCTTTTTTCGTTGAGTTTGCACATTTCACTTCTACAGGGGGAATAACAGCTGCAATCTTTCCTCATCACAATTGCAAAGAAATGATCATCCCCTTTCGCTGCATTTCCTAACTCCCCCAGTTCCTCTTTCAGGTTTATGCCTTTTCTGTATGAAGTTCTCTTGGCGGCATGGAAATTAATTGAAATGAGTGTGACTAAGAGGGGAAGACCCAATAATGTCAGGATTTCAGTAGTAGCTCCTGAGTTGCGTAAGTACTATTTTTACAGCGATTGCAGACAATCTCATGAATCATTGCAAATGTACACAGCTAAACACAGGCTGTTTCTTCCCAAAGGCTGGACCTCAGTGGTTAAAGCTTGCACATCCATGGTGCATGGGTGCTAATAATAACCACTGCATTTAGACAGCGCTGTGAGCTGGTGTCACTCACAAGCACGATGGGGCCTGATCTACGGAGGTGTAGCAAAACCACAACACTCATTGAAACAAATCTCTTGCAAGCAATTACCAATTCCTGTAGCCTCCTCAGACTTCCTGAAAAATACCTCACCCCCACAGACCATTATAAATGTCCCTGCCAGGAGTCTAGAGGCAAAAACATGTCCAAATCCTCATCTGCTATATTACTCCCTTCCCTCCTTTGTCTGTACATTATTTAAGTGTCTTCCCCTTGCCTTCAAGGCCAGCTGTAACCCTTAGAGGCTGTTGGAGGCAACTTCTGTACTCCACATACTGTTTGTCCACTTTTCCTGCAGAAGCATTTGAACTTTCTGCCATCTGCATGTCTTGCTGTCTGTAACGGGAACTTCTTCCTGAACTGAGATCGGCTCATTGTTCAGTGCCCAGCTGCAGAATTGTCAGCCTAGGCTGTTTCTTTAGAAAGAATTAAAAAAGGAAAAAGGAGAGAAAAAGCTACTCTCTACTACATGACAGGCAGTAATCATTATTAAGTTCCTCTATAATCCTTATTGCTATTATCGCTTGCTTCCCTTTGCTCTGCCCTCCTTTTTTCCTTCTTTCAATCTAAGCAAGCTGAGAGTTTTACCCTGGTATGTTTTTTCATTCACACTGACCTTGAGATGGCATATTTCATTTTGGGAGAGGCAATATTAATCAGTGTGGCTGCATGAGTATCTCTAATGCCTCATGGAGAAGGCTTCCTGTGCTTCCAGTCTCGGCTCCTCTTGGGCCTCTTGGCCCCGTGGCCGCATTACATTACCCTTACTTACCGCACTGTAGTCTCCATGCTGTCTACACTGACAGGATGCATCACAGCAATTTGATGACTGCAGTGCATTACAGAGACGGACTCCAGCCAGGGAGTCTAGCTCTTGCAGCAAGAAGCAGGCGTGAGGCTAGTAAATGATGGGGACTGGGAAGCAGAAATGACATTAGCTGGGACAGACAGGTACAGAGATGTGTGAGAGACTCACTTTCATGTAAAGGCTATGCCTGGTCCCTTCCATATTACTGTAAGGGTTGTGCAGGCATTAATGGGGTCAGGGAAGCATAAAATACAGGGTCAGATGAGACTGTGTGTCCATTCCCCAACTAAAAGGTGGGAATCAGTGACTCAGTGGTGAGGGACAGAAGAATGTAATTCTTGCGCCATTTATATGGCTGCCAGGCTGTAGCTCAGATGATGAGATTGCTTGGAGTCAGTTTTACAACGTTGCTGTCCTCCTCCAGGCATTTGTGAAGCATAAGGGTGTATGCTCAGAACATTGCAGATTGAGAACGTGTTTCCAATGAGATGCATACTTACAGTTTGCTGTTGCTCTTAAACCGGATCAGCTTCCTGTTTTTCTTCTGGCAGTTCTGGCTTTGGATGGCCAAGTGTGCTGCTCCTCTTTCACTGCCCATTTGCCTTTGTGCTGAGGAGCAGAAGGACACACTCTGAAGATCCTTAAATCTAAAGGTTAAAATAGGTTGCAAATTGCTTCTCCTAACCCTGTTATTAACAGAGAGAGTTACCCATAAATCATGACAGATTTTTTTTTTCTACAGAAGATGTATAGCTGTATTTATAGAGTTTAAGAGGTTGTGAAGTCACTGCAAGTGTGCTTCCCCAGCCAGAAGCAAAAGATGCTTGAATGTAAATTGGAGTAGGATATTTTATTACTAATAATACATCTATTTGTGAAAACGCTGTACAGCAATGTTGTAAAATATTCTGCTTTTAAGAAGTACATGCATAGCCACAGGGAACACAGAATATTTTATATCTATGTATGAGGTAGAAATATGATAACAACGATGCAATAGAGTTGTGTGTGTATGCTTACTATAGTATGTAACTGTACTAGTCTCAAAGCATTGGCCACATAGTGAATAAAACATCGGCTTCTGGGTTGGAGGGCTGGGGCTCTGGGACTATCTGGGAATTGATAGTGATGCAGTCTGATATGATATGTACATTCAATTAAATTTTCTCCAGCTGTGAGCCTTCCACTCATCTCTGACCATCTGCACATTTGCTTGAATCATTTTCATTTCTGTAATTTTGAAGAAACCTCAAGATCTTAAATTCCATGAAAAGGGAGGTTGTAAACCTCCTCTCCAACCCTTTTCTTGCTGTCTCTGAAAGCTGGGCAATATGTTACATAAAGGCTGCTGAGAAATAGGATGGAAAAATGTCAATGTTGTTTCAGTGCTTTTAGAGATGAGTGTTTCAAATGCCCAGTGAACAATTTTTTTGAAATTGTTGCTCTAATGAATCCTCAAAATACTAAAGATGGTGAAGATGTGACGAATGGTAGACCTTAACTGTAATGTGCATCGACATTCAGGGTGTATGCCTTCTTGGATCCCTGATAAATTAGCTAGTTAGCTACCCTTTATCTTAATCTTACCTAATACTAATTATAGAAGCCCGGGCCCTGTAGGGACTGGGGATTTGTGGTAAGAGCTACACAAGGACAAATCCGTGGAAACCAAAGACTTAGCAATGTAATTAAAAGCAATCTGCTTCTGTTCCTCCTCCAAAACAGCCCATTGGAGGTGCAGTCTGGGGAGGAAAGCAGGGTGGTGTGAGGCACTTGGGTGGTTGCTGAGAGGGGCCAGATGAAGCTGGGCTCTTCTGAGGGGGAGGTGAGAGCCTGTGGGCCCCAAGAGAGTCCTGTCAGCTGGAAGGGTTTTACGCTGGAGCTGGGCCAGTTCGTTGGGATTAAAACCTTAAAGCCTTAAAAATGGTGTCAGGGGGTCACTGCAGAGTGGCTGCTGCTGGTGCCCATGCCCAGGGTGAGTGGGGTGCTGCTGCAGAGTGGGGTGGGCACCGGTGGGGAGGGAGAGCCGTCTGGCACGGCAGGTGAATCACCCGCGCTCGCCCTTTGTTGTCCTGCCTGGGCAGCAGCCAAGGCACTCAGCCATTTTCTCTGAGGTGATCTGACGTGATTGCAGCGCAGGGACAGCAGGCCACCTGCCAGGAGCTGGAGATTTCTTTTTCTGCAGATGCAGGTCCCAGTTCCCCTCCTGAGGGCAGGTGGCTGCTCAGCTCCAGTGGCTGTGTCACCATCCCATGCATGTCACCAGCACAGTGGCCTATCAATTCTTGTAGGCCAAGTGCTGCCTGCCGTCCCGGCCCTCGCCTCATGTTTATGGCCCATGGTGGCAGCGGTGTCCCATGGGGTGGGGGGGCCTGGCTGGCCCACACTGCAGCCCCAAAGCTGAGAAGGGTGCCAGCTGTAGACTCCCATTGCTGCCATCCGTCCTTTGGCCCGGTGACACTGTCAGCCTCACTGCCTCCAAGCCTTTGCCCTCAGTACTCCTATATTGCCTGCCCACGGCTGCAGCGTCCTGGGGCTCCTGGTTATGCGGCTGCGGCTGCGGTCCTGTCCATCTGTCCCCGGAAACATTTACCATTGTCCTTTCTCCCTGCAAATATGCGAACAGTAACTGGTGCTGCAATCCAATCCGCTTCTCTCATCAAGATAGCTGCACATCCCAGCTCTTATTAATCACACTGCCTGCAGCCCTTTGCCTAGGTGGCTGCTGTGTACACAGAGGGTGAGCTGCTCTCCTCCCCATACCACTCGCACTGATGTCATGCTGGGCTGCTCCTGCATGCAGTGAAATGCCTGCCTTGATGCACTACAGGACTGACAGCACCTGATGAAAGCACCCCGGGGATTTGCTGGCTTTGTATGGCCCCTGTGTGCTGCTCAAGGCAGAGACCCAGGTAGGCCACCAGTGGCTCTGTCATGGTCACACTGTATGGTCTGCTGAGGAAATTCAGCAAGAAAGCAGAGGTACAAGGCCACAAACACTGAAGGACACATGCAACCTTCTGAGGTGGATCCCAGTGCATTGCAGTGCAGGTTGGGTGGGAGAATTTGTCCTGTATCCTCCTCTATTTTTTCACTCCAAACTGTAAACACTTAAAGATGTGAATATTTCTTTCTTCTGCAATGAGTGTATTACAGGCCAGATGCTCCTGCCTGTGCACCATGATGCCTTTGGTGGGACAGGTGGGCACCAGGGGGATTTCTACGTCACATTGCACAGAGTGATGTTTTCTCCCTGATACCTCTTGTTGACAAAAAAATGCTTTGGGGGATGTTGAGAAGAGAAACAACTCAACTCTGTGCCTACACGGCTCACAGCTATATTCTGTTTGCTGAAGAAGCAAATTTTTCTTGCTGGATGAAATCCACCTCTATGCCAAGGTGCAAGGGAGCATCTTGCTGTTTTGCTGAGCTGGCACCCAGGGGTGAATGACCTGCCTGGTGAATATAAAAAGAGACTTTCTAAAATGCTGCTTTATTGAGCTGTGGGACAGAATTTATTTCTCTGAATTTAAGGTGAGCCCATGGTATTGAAGATGTCAGGGACAGTGATACATGGTTAGAAGTTCACAAAGTGAGAAAGAGCGAGAGACAGTAATTTAGTTTAATGTATTTAATTTGTGGTATGACAATGTATTTCATTATCCACAGATGTAGTCCACATAGGTTAGAATTCCCCTGGGGACAAGATAAATCAGGAGAGTGCTTGCTTAAATATCTGTCATCTGTAGGGACATCCACAAAGTGAGGCAACTGGTAATTCCTGGGGAATGTAGCAAAAAGAAAAGCCTAGAGTTCTCAGATTCTGTGTAATTACTTGGTATCACTTCCCAACTGATATGGCTACTGTGAAGATGGCAAGGCATGAAGTGGTTTAGTGGAGCAAGCTTCAGTGGAAAACAACATTGAAATGCCTTGAGTCAGTGCTGAAAAGTTCATTTGTCCTTACTGATGTGCGCTGCCAGGACTCTGCTGTGGTGTGCTCTATCATACCACCTCCTACTTGAATGTGAAATAGTAGGTTTCAACAGGCAGCCTCTTTCTTCATGGGACATTACTCCATTTCAGTGTCTTTATATCGCTATATACTCTGGAATTTCTGAAATGTTCTGGGGGACAAGTGATGACTGCTTGGAGCTGATTATGGACTGTCAGGAAGAGAGCAGCTCTTTACGTTCAACTTTTCTTCTGGTACACTTCTGGGTGTGGGGAAGTAGCAGGATTGCCTTTTTCCTGAAGTGCCCTTACAAGCATCAAGCAGCAGGTTGCCTTCCCATGAAACATACTAAGGCAGGTTACAACAGGGTTTGGTGGTTATGTCACACAGTATGATGCTGTGTGGTAACACAGTGTGACAGCAAGATGAAATGCAAGACCCTGTGTCAAAAAAGTCTGCTTTCAAAACATAGCCTGCTCCTTACCATCCCACAGTGCAAGAAACTTTTCACCCAGAGGTCACATGCTCTCTTGTTGGTCTGCCCCTCTATTAGGACTGTATCTCTACAGCTTATTTGTCATGGTTAAGCAGGAGCTGAGGAGAGATCAAAAAGGCATAGGGAGAAGACACTGTATTTTTGCTACTTTCCCCTCCTTTCCTACACCCATGTCACTTCAAGAAAAATAGAAGTGTATTAATAGCTCTGAATATGTATGTTGTTGGGCATTTCTGAACACTGTTAGTCCCAATGCTGTTGCTCCAAATTCACTGGATTTTGACAGGTAACACAGCTCAAAGTCTAATGCTTATGAAAAAATGCCCTTAAGTCCCCCAGGGAGTATAGCACAAGTTATTCTCCCCATGCTGCTCTGGTGATGGCCCTCAGCTCTGTCCTGGAGGTATTTACCTGTGTGGGCAGGATTGTGGTGTTAATTATAATGCCTGAGGAAATAAGGTAATTGTGCAATATGTTAAGGAATAGTACCCCTCAACCCAATAACCACTTTCCATTTCATCTTGTTACCTTTTCCAGGCAGGATCCAGGACTTACGTTTGTGTCTGAAGTACAGAACATAATGATGCCGTGAACTTAATTGTCCTGCCTGACTACATGTATTTATATCCATGCATTTAATGGATATAATAGTTTATTTACCTGTTTCTAATGACCTCATTTGTAGTCAGCTCCCTTGCTTGCAAGGATGATACATGGAGACAACAATATCAATATTGCTTCTACTAAACAAACACAAGTAGTGCAGAAAGGTGCTGAGCTGCTGTAAGTAGAAGTACACGTAGGGTCCTCATGATCTAGAATGATGGAGATATAGGCTTAAAAGGAGGATTTAAATGGCTAATTGCCAACTTAGAGCCCCAAATCATCTCTCTCATTTTTCATTTCTGGGCACTGCCATTTCTGCCAGGAGCGTCTCCATTGCTTCATTACTTCTACATTTGCATCTCTTGATAACCCCGTGGAGAAAGCAAGCCATGCTTTGCTTCTTCATTAATGAGATTCACAAGGTAGGTGTATGTCCACCTGTCCTGCTGTGATGGACCAGTCTGACTCTGAAAACAGCTATGAAACCAAATTCCCTCATGTCTGGAGAGGATGAGAGTGTTGGGGAACACTTATAGCATGGGGGAGGCTAGGGCTCAGATCTGCTTTTGGCTGGCAGTAGAATACAAGGGTATGCATGCAACTCCATGTCAGCTGGGACTTTGTGAATCATTATGAATGCCTCGGGATGGTGGGCTTCTGTTTTACATTAAAAAATATTATTTGGAGCAGCGACTGGAATGTGACTCTCCCAGATGTTGGTATGGGGCTCTTAGTACATCAGCCATTTAATTACAGTCACGATGAATTCACAGAAAGACTTCAGCATTGAAATCTCACCCCTAGAGAAGAGCAAGCCCAGACATTAAATGATCTAATCTACTACAAATTAGGGGTACATAAAGCTAGCAGGCATCAGGTTTTCATGAACAAATTTCTGGCAGTCCCTAGCATTGCTGCTTCTAGGCATGTCTACTCTGTTTCTGCTTCTGCTTTGCTTTGAGTAGGGGAGTAACTACACCCCTATGTGATCTGCAAGCCTTCCTGCTCATAGTTGTCACCTAGGGCCTGAGCCAAAAGGCATCTCAGGGCACATGTACGAAATCAGACCTTCCCCCTAAAAGTTGCATCCAGATGTTCCTGTGGTTAAGACACTTGTCCAGAACGTGGGACACATGACCTCCATCTCTTCCTCTGAACCCACATTTCCCACGGGGCTGTCCCAGTCAGCAGGTTAGAAGATGTCTCAGGGTGGGACATTCTCCATCCTGCTGCTGTGTGGTCCATGCAGAACGGGGTCGGTGTCCATCGTGCCAGGGAGAGAGTCCCACTCCACGAGCAGCGGTCAGGGCACTGCCTGGAAGGAGGCCGCGGTTCCTGCACCGCTCTACCGCATGAAACCTCCCTGTTTGAGGAGGATGTGGACCCGTTGCCCGGGCAGGGTGTGAGTGCGGAGCAGGGCCTGACACATGGTGGCAGTGCCGAGCTGGTTCCGCGGCCGAGGGAGGCCTAGGCCGGGCGGGCTGCAGGCGGTGGGCTCCCCGGAGAGCTGCTCCTCCGGAGAAGGCCTTGGCACGCTGCTGTCTCAGGGCTGGAGGAGGTCATCTGGGAACGACTGATGCTCAGGGAAGCCAAAGTAAGCGTGCAAGTGCCCTGGCGATGGCCAGACTTCCTCAAGCCAACCCTTTAATAAGAGGGAGTGGAATAAGAGGGTGGTCCAAATTCCTGATGCACAGAATACACTTGCTTATTTTTCTTCTTTGTAAGCATACAGAGGACTATCAGATGTCTTCATATTGTTTTCCCATCAAACAGAGAAGTACGTGTGATTCCACATTCCTAAAAGCCTCTTGACAGATGGCAAAGGTGACTGGGGAGGTTAATTTTACTTTCCTAGAGCCGCTTGTGGGTGGGAGCTCACACTGTAGTTTTATTTAATTAGCCACAAGGACCTCCAAGCTGATTGAGCTCCATCAGAACTCTTAAACAGAGAATTCCTCTGGGAAATGCACAGTAAAAGCATGTCTGTGATGTGGGCAATAAATGACCCTTTTGAGAGCAAGTGACATTGGGCTTTCTGCTATGGTGTTTGGCCTTCTCATGCAAGGGGAGACTTGGGAGCTGCAGTCACCAGAGGGAAGCTGGGACATTTTGCTG
The DNA here is from genome assembly GCA_013401275.1 of Pandion haliaetus. NCBI lineage: Eukaryota > Metazoa > Chordata > Aves > Accipitriformes > Pandionidae > Pandion > Pandion haliaetus. The sequence goes on from VYZV01023989.1 coordinate 53,899, forward strand.
CTTCTAGACTTTCTGGGAAGACTTAGTAAGGACTAAGTAGGCAGTAATGCTCTCTTTTCTCTGACAAAAAATATAAGATGATACATTTGCTGAAGAAGCAATTTCAGAATGTCTTGATATAACAACGGGTAGAGTCGTAGGGTGGTCCAATTCTTGGGTCAGGTTTTGGTTAGGGATGTCAGGAGGCAGCCACTGACAAATGCTTGTATAGAGGAAGGCTTATTTGAGAATACCTCAACCTTGGTGGGATGGAGGAATAGGGTTTGGTGTTTTTTTTTACACCAGACAGGGCTGAAAATATTAACAATTAAATATATTTAAAACCTTCTTGTTTGCCTATTGGGTGGAAAGAGCTCATACTCCAGTAAAACTACCAGGTTCTTTAACCCCCAGGGAATCTGAGAAAATAACCAATTAGCAAAATAACACAAGGTGGGTTGCTTTTTTTAAATGGGCCCAGTTTCTGCCTGTCATGTAGAAAAATCCAAACCAAAATAGAAAGCTGTGCCAGCGTGCCTGACATTAGATGTTATGGTATCAATTCTGTAAGATGTGGAAATATGAAGGGAAATACAGTTCTAAACCAGAGTCCATTAATCCTGGTGGTGTCTATAGTGGGAGAATCTATCATACTCTGACCTTTTCAAATCCTGTGATGCAATGATCTCCCAAGAAACTTCCCCTAAAATGCTCCCACCAACTCATTTCACAGTGGCCACTGACCACTTACCAGGTATCTCCTTGGGAAGGTAAGGGTTTATGCTAGATTAAATCTGGCAGAGTAAAGCTCCAGTCCTCCAAGTTGCCTAAACCTCTCCATTTTACAGTCTGAAGAAGAAAAAAAGAAATCTATGAAAACCAAAAGAAAAGCATCAACCATTTATTTTAAAAACATTAGCAGGGTTTCCTACCAACTGTAGCACTATGTGGTTATCAGTTTTACAGTGGCTCAAATTTGACCTCCATGCAGAGAGCTTCAAGCAGGCATGACTTGAATGGATGAATTTTAGTCTGTATAATTTTATTATTCCTCTGACTATCACAATCAAGGACATTAGCATAGATGGCACACTTTGAAGAGTTTATTACTGAGCACTCAACGTTTGCTGAAATCCTCAGATCTTTTAAATGTAGCTATACACAACACTTTCATGAGCTGGAAGACTTTTTCTTCTGGCTGTTTTTCATTTCCAAGGAAACAAATAAGAATGACTTTGAAGAGCTGATTAGCCTATGAGCTAATTTATGGATTTTTCATAGTCTAGTTCCTTTGAGCCTCTTGCATGGAACTGATTTTTGTTTGGAGTGAGACTGTAGATTTTAGTCAATACAGACAGGATTTTTAAAGTAGCTTAGCACTGGCTGCAGTGTTCTCCTCAAGTTTAATGGCAGATTTGCTGCTAATTTTAATGAGGACAACAGTGAGGGCTCTTGAAAATCTTATTTTTCCTGCTTGCTGAACCCTGTGTGTTCACATAGGAGATCTATTTAAAGCTCTTTTTATGAAAGAACAGACCATGTTCCATCAACAGTAAGTTGGTACTAAGATATCTGATGGCAAAATCTAGGCCATGGTATTCAGTGAAAGTGCTCTGCACTGAGTAGGGGGGAGAGGGAAGGGTTGTACCGAGGCAATTGGGGAAACTCCTGATGCCTTGGTTTCTGCAGGTGAACATAGGCAGAAGTGCCCAAGGGCTGACGTATGTGATGTGTCACAGCCTCTGCCCACAGTGGCACTTCACAGGATTCTCAGATTTGCCATTCTGGGGTATATTTGGCTACACAGCTTCTTTGGAAGACAGCTAGGACCAGGCCTCCTGTAAAATGCATTTGGAGAAAGCTTGTTGATGTTGTCTAGAACGTGGCTAGTGAATATTGCATGTACACTGGTGCAGCATTACTCTGGCACATGGGAGCTTTAAATTCAAGGCCATTCCATTCCTCTTGACTCCAAAATCTCAGAAATCTGAATCCAAGAACTAGAACTATATGGTGGTTTTCTTTAATTAATTTATTGGGTGGTTTTCTTTAATTTTTGTTGTTGTTGTCCTTTTTTATTTTAATGAGAAAAGGCTGGTTTGGGAGCTTCGTTCCAGGAACAACTCCTGACTGACAATCCTGGGAGCACATAGGTGTGTCCTTCTGACATAGAATCAGACAGAAATGTCTCATTTAAAACTTATCACATTCAATTAATTTCTGCTGAACATAGAGCTTCAGCCATTAAAACCTCACCTGGGTCCCTGGCAGACTGCGTTGCCTTTGAGAACTTAATGCCTCCATGTTCAGCAAGTGAACCTGGCGTTGTCCAACAAAATTTTTTGCCCACCCAAATAATTACAAGAATCTGAACCTTAGAGAGCATTTTAGACTTCCCCTTCCCCTTTTCCCCCTTGTTCCTTTCTTGTGGATACTAGCAAAGAAGGCAGTCAAGAACGCATTAGAGCAGAAAATCTGCACTGTTCTTTGTTCTTGATGTCTTGAGCCTTATCATTTTATTTTGAATGCTGTATGTAGAATATAGTGTTCTAGAAAACTATGTGTATATCTCAGAGGCTGTGAAAAAAACAGTCCTGGCCCTACCACTGACCCACTGGATGGCCTTAAATAATTTGGTCCCCACTTTCTCATCTGCAAAACTGGGAAACTAATTATTTACTGATCTTGCAGGTCTGATGCAAGATGACCCTCTCCACTGCGCTCTATTCAGATAAAGCACTGTGGTCTGGCTGGAAGCTTGCTGTCTCATTGCAGCCCTGGGGTACTTTTACCCTCTTTTTCTCCCCTTGCACATGGGCAACTCTTTGAGGCTCCAACACAGCAGCAGCTGCTGCCCCTTATTCCGGTGGCAGCACTTTGCCCTGCTGGCAATGATATTAGCTTTTTCCTTGGTTTGTCTTAGCAGGCCCAGGAGGGGGAATTTGTGTTTGTTTGCCTGGCTAAAGTTAATGCAATGAATTTGAAGTCTGTAAATGCTGAGGACCTCAAAAAATAGGAGAAAAGGGGAGAATAAGACACATGATTTTTACGATGACCAAAATGTGGTGCAAAGGAAACATCCTTCATGGTTTTTGGTTTCCTTAAGTATCCTGGTACATTGGAACCACAGACTATAATATGGAGAGTGAAGCAAAGTCAGCCAAACAGATAAATTGATGTTATGGATCTGGGAAAGGATATGTCTGATTATCTTTTGCAACTTAACTGATAGAGTTCGCTCTGTTTATGGCTGAGCCATTCTGTGATCTTACAGGAAATTGCTTCCTGTACATGCCATTCTTAATAGATTTTTAAATTCATGGCTGCTCTAAGAAGGTGGATTATAATACAACAGATTATGCATTTTTCCCCAGCTTTTAAGAAGCAGCCTTAATGATGGTTATTGTTGATGAGGGCATTACAGAGCATTCGTGTAGCAACCACCTTGAATAGCTTAGTGTTGAAAGCTTTAATTTTCCGTTTAATAATAGTGAAACTAGTTAATACTAATTTTATACAAGCACTTCCTAAGCTTCTTAGAAAGCATGCAGTCATGGATTTAGTCTGTGCCATGGGGGAATGCCATACATCATGAGGCTCAAAAAACTCCAGAGAGCCATTAGAGCTATGTGTAATATTTTACATCCCGCCTCAGATCCACTTTGTAAGGCCTCTGATTCATGGGCAATGATGACTTACCCGGAGATGGCTGCAGTGATTCCTGCCGCCGGCTGTCTGCCCCACCTCTCTCTCGGAAGTTTTCATTTGTGTTGTGAAGGTGGCTCAGCTGTTTGGGAGACAGCTGTTGAACCAGCATGGTTTGCAGACCAGTAATATTAACAGAAAAACTGGCACCGGCTTTGGCTCTACTTAATACACCAAGCTGTAATTTGCAGTGGTTCAATTACTGCCACACTAGCAGCTGAGCTGTCTTGAAGCAGGGGCAGGGCTCAGAGGTGAAGATGGGAACCCCTACAGCCATCCGCTGCCATCCCTATTCATCAGCCAGATACCCAGATCTGGGTTGGGGTTTGTAAACATGCACAGAGGTTCCTATGTATTCAACCAGCTCTTTTCTCAGACTGACTTCCCACCTTGCCCCACAAGACTCCACAGGGGTCTGTGGTATCACTGCATCCCATGGGGATTTCTGTGGGGAGGAGGCAGTTCTGCCTTTGGGACGAGGACCCGTGGAGCACTGGGGCCTCGGGAGGGATGAATATGCTTTCTCGCATGGGGCCAGTGCAGGACAAAAACCCTACATGTGTCTCGCCGAAACCTGCTTTTGAGGTTTCTGTGGTAACTTCTTCAAAAGCAAATGTTAGAGGGTAATATTGGGTTGGGGATTTCACAATTCACTCTTACCTAAGATGCCCAGCCAAGGGGCAGAGTCAATACCGTGTTATTTAACCAGCTTATGTGGGACATACCAGCCTGTTACTGGTTCACGGGAAAGCCTCCCCCTCCCGTGGCTGTCTCGCTGCAGGTGCCAATAATCAACACCCAAGACTGCCTTGCTGCTGAAAATCACTCACATTTTTTCCCCGCAAGTCACTCATGGTCTGATGATCTTTTGTGAACAGCTTGTGCTTTCTGCCTGCATTTGGCCTCAGCAGCAGGACAGAGCATCGTGTTTGCCATTCAGTCAGACAATAACTCACAGCTGCTTTTAGAAAAAAGGAAAAAAAAAGGGGTATGAAGCCCAGTTTTGAGGGCTTCAACAGCTCCTGCTTTTTATTGGACATGTCCTTTTAATCTCTTTTCAGGTGCCATTGAGGGACATTTTTTGAGAAGTGTGGCTGATGTCCTAGTTGTGTGCTTCAGAGCAAAGACCAAAAATTGTTTATGTGGGAAAGGCAGGCCAGGCTTTTGCTCAGTTGTAGTAATCAGCCCTGTTAGCCCCAATTACTGCCCTCCCCAGGGCAAAGTCTATCGGAGGGGCATCCTCCTCCTCCTCCTCTGAACGTGCAACCTGTCTGAGCCCTCCACTGTCTCTGAGCGGGGGCAGATCAGAGAAGGGAGGAGAGGGGGGTGTTCAGGGTGGGATGCCTAAGTCGTTGGGATGGGCTGAGAGGCGATGTGCAAGTAGAGAGGGGTGTCTGGTAGAATAAGAGAGCGGGGCCTTTCTGGGACTGGTTGCTGAGAGTGGTAAGGGCTGCTCTGGTGTCAAGGCTGGGAGGGAGGGGCGTGTGGGGATGGAGAGGCTACAACGGGAGGTCTGAAACATGGGGACTGTGAGGTGACAACCACAACACTGAAACAGGACAAGCAGTGGGCTTAAAGAGTAAGACACCCTGTCACAGACTATGTTTAAATTTCCTATGGGGCACCCGTGCTTCTTCCCACAATCTTGCCTCTTCTTGGCTTCGAAGCAGGATGCACACAAAAGCCTACCATGAAGTTCCCATCCCTTTTTTTTTTTTTTTTTTTTTTTCTGCAGGAAGCAGAGCAGTCCTAGTTGCATATTCAGTAGTAATTTACATAGTTTTGGTTAGTTACACAAGATATGTGGAGTTTCTCTTCCCCTAACTTGAATGTCTTGCACAACTAGTCAGCATAGTGTGAATTGTCAGTGTGAATTGTCAGCCCTACAATCAGGACTACCAACTGCAGTTTGCCCTGACAAAGGAGACAGCAGAAACACAGGGGGGTTGAGAACAGGCAAGAAAAATAATTAAGCATGGACAGACTTCCCTCAGGAAGAAACTGAAAAGAATAGGACTACTTTGTTAGAGAGCAGATGACTAAGAGCTATACAAATTAATGAATGGGATAGAGAAAGTCAGAGGGGTGTTCTTGTTTACCCTCTTGAGCTATAAAAGAACAAGACAATGTTCAGTTAAAGGGGAAGCAGAAAATATCAGGTGACAAAGCCCACTTTGCTCAGGGTAGGACTGAGTTGCGTTTGAGGAGTCTGTCTGACCACAGAGCATGGATGGAGCCTCGAGGACTTCACAGCTTGTAGGCACTTAAGCAGCTGAATCCTACAGTGTTGTTTTTTTTAAGGAAACACTTGTTTACATGGAAAATGAGGGTAAAAATAGGAGATAGTATGTGTTTGAAACTGTTAAGAATTCTTTTTCTAACTGCTGGCTTCATGAATGCAGGGTAAAAATTTTCTTTGTGGACAGATATATAATTTTTGAGCATCCTTCCCTGCTGCAGCAGAGTGCATTTTATTGATTCCAGCAGTCCTCCTCAGCCACTATCTGACAGTTATATGGTCATTTAAGAAGACATTTTCCTTTGTGCTAATTTCCTGCTATTAGCCTCCTAGTATGGGTTGTCTGATTATTGGCTCCTTTGCTCACAGCAGGTATAAGCATTGCCATTACAGGGACTGGGAGCAGAAGCTGTAAGAACACAATGAAAGGCTGATAAATGCTCAAGGGAAAGACTTTCTTTTCCACAAAGAGCTAGTATTCATAAAACAAGAGAAAAGGATGAAAAAAAGGGGAAGACCATCTAACATCTTAGTTAATATATTATATTATGCTTAAAGTCATAGGCTGAAACTGGAGCTATACTGGATGCTTCAGATATATGGGAAAGCTCTGTCCCAGTGCTCTACAATGGTACCCAAAACTCATCTGAAATGTTGAGTCACAGCAACCAATTCACCTTAGATGCAGCAGATGATATCAAAGCTCTCTACTACCTGAATCAACCAGAACTTGAATTCTTTGAGCTATTCTACAGTGTCTTGCACAAACATGATCTGATGCCTAAAGGCTTCAATTAGGAAAGGGAATACAAAATGAGCTGCTCACCTTATTGAGATGCTGCTCAGCTACCAGAGTAAATATGGGTGAGGTAGAAACAAACTGATTACTAACTACATGGGAAGATAAACGAACTTGGCAGAACTGGACTAGTGCCCAAACCAGCCTCAGTAATGAGAGAGGGTAGGTTTTCCTTGCTTGTGTAGTGGTCACATACTGACATATAATCACCACAGAAACTCACTGTGTGCTTGCAGGGCTCTAGCACAGTCCTGGGACTAGAGGTCATGCCCCAAGTGGGTTACAAGTGGCGTCCTGACTCAACAGATACTAAACTGTTTGGATTAATATTTAGAGTCATGAGAATGTCAGAAACTGAGTTATAACAGGGAAGTGTTTGAGAACTGCTGTGTGAAGAGCTTTGCCCTGTAAGATGTTGCATACCTGACATACCTGTCCTAGCAAAGTCAATGAAGACATACCTGTGCACTGAGTTGAACATGTGCTTAAGTGCTTTGCAAGGTCATTGCCAGCACACATAGCTGAAAGTCAAGTCTTGTGCAATTTCTGGTGCTTCCCCCCCCACCCCCCATTTAAAAATCTTTGGATCTTTGGACCGAGTGAAGAAAAAAATTGTTGAAAAAAGTTCTAAATGAAAATACGTCTTCCAATAAACATGAATAACCAATATCAAACTTTGCAGTGGTCTGGACATTTCAGACAGTTTCTAAGATTATAAAGCAGGAGACCATGCTATAGCCTTAAACATCCTGACATTACTAGGGGGTGAAGGGCCAGGTGGGAATGCCAGGGATATATTCTCTCACTATGCTTTCAGTGGTGTTACAATGAGAGTGATATTTGGCCTAAAGAAGATAAAGACTATATTTTCAGAGTAGCTGCCTGAATTTTAATTTGTGATAAGTGGCTTGTCTTTCAGAGACACTGATCCTAATAGTTGTATGTGGAAGGTAGGGGATGTTTTATAATTTTTAGTGTCAGAAGGGTCAGGCAGATGATCTCATCTGGCTACTTGAAATGGGCCATACCATTTAACTTAGTAATTCTTTTGGCTAAGGATTTCTTCTCCTTTGTGTAAGCAAACACAGCATAGCTCAACAATACATGTTAGTTTTTCAGTTCCTTAATGCCTACAGTCAACAGGACTGATTGTCTTGATGGTAAGGTTAAAAACAAGGAGATAGTTCTAACCCAATGTTTCTCTCTCCAGTCCATACAGACAATGGTTAGCTTTACCGTGTTTTCTTCTATTAACAAGATATTTTTTTAGTTTCCAGGCTCAGTCCTTCATGTAAACTCTTTCTACTTTTTTACTTCCTGCGGCCTCTATGCCCAGCTCTCTGTGTCCTACCCCTACTGTAAAGCTCATGAAAAGCAAGTCAATGCAACAGACTGGCGATCTTTGGACTTTGCCTTAACTGAAACCAGAAGAAAGCATACTGGGAAATGGTTGTGACAAAGAAATGAAATTGGATTAGAAAGTTCAGTTGGAGTGGATGACCACAAGGAAGAGTTCTTCTGTGAACATTTGATGAGAAGGTTACTTTTTTTTGGCAAGAACAGAGGCTTGGTGAATCATATGCTCATTTTTTGCCATTCATAGGTAAATCATGTCACTTAATTAATCCTTCAAAAACAAAAGTAATTTTTCTGGTTTTTTTGCATGCCCATGTTCAACTAAGCAGCAACCTTATTTGTTGATCTGACTACTACTGCTTCTAAGTGTTGCTCCTACGTGTCTCATATTACAGTTCCAAAATTACTTTCCTGTTATTAAAATTTCAGGTCCCTGCAATTTTCTAACAGTTCTTCTACTTGGATCAGTACCCTTGCCATGAAACTGGAAGGAGAGTCCACTGTGCTGACCAGAGGAAAAAAATCCTGAAGGATTGTGAGATTTATTCCTCCTGGTTGTAAAATTAGTGTCCCTTTGATGATTTTTGTTATCTCATATGCATGGCTCAGCAATCTGACATAACGAAGACTTTAATATGTGCCTGAATTTAGATGCCAGCCCAAATTTTGTCAGTACAAACACTTACAAGCAGATGCATATCCTAGGATTTTCTGGGATATATTTTTTGAATGCTTGAAATTCACAGCATGTTTCCAATCTTCTGCTGTGTGCTTAAAAATCTGGACTTACCAGTAAAAGAAGAAGATGATATTTCATAAGCAAAATGTGTGGCAGGTCTTGTAATAAAAAGACCTCCATCTGTGTTGAAAAGCATGTTCAATGCTGAATCTTTAGATTCACCTTGTGGTTATCTGCCTTGTCACTTCCCTGCTTATGGGTCACAAAAATCTAGGTTCTGGCTAAAATTTGTTTCTTTTTCTCCAGTTGTGCTTACCACATTGCAGTATAGCTACTCCAGAAGGAGTCAAATGAAGGGAACTGTGGTTTTTTTTTTTGTGTGGACACTTTAGGTTTATTGTTATAATATAAAACCTTTGTCCATTAGTAATCTGAATCTGCCATTCAACTCTTGAAATCATCAGCCACACACTACAAAGGCAGGTGTGATGATCCACACCTCAGTTTATTCAGACTGATAACCCTGTGTGAAAGCACTTCAGTTGAGAGGTATGAACACAAGCACCAGAATGGGAGAAGAGTCATGATGGCCCTGATTCCAACTTCAAGGTTTAGTCTTGAGGATGTGTGACTAAGCCGTAACTGTGTGTGTGATGGAGTGTACATGAATGCGTGTCACAGGGAAGACATCTAAGTCTGAACTAGTCAACATTTAATCTTTTGTATTAAGTCAATGGGAAGAAGAAATTGGGGTGAAATTGCTTCTGACTCCCCATATAGTGAGCATAAGATGATTAGAGCAGACCTTGGTTTTAACTTTTGGAGAATGAAGTGAAGGTGAAGGAATCCCACGCACGGGGACTAGCTGCCTGTCATGCAAACCTGACTCACAGATATAGCAGGGTCAGCACCGCCACGTTTGCTGAAAGCAAGGATGCTGTATTGCATTCTGAGGATTTTGCTTATCTGGAATATTTCTCAGAGCTGTAGTAACTTATTGCAGCCCACAGTAACAAACTGCTCTTTTCTGAGGAAATCTGAGCTTGTGCAATTCACTTCTAACAGAAAGTGTATTCAAGGTTGAGACAGTGCAGACTTCCCATGTACTCAGAAGGCCTCTCTTGCAGGCTGCTGAGTGTTAAAAGATGCTTATTAACTTCTCTACTTTTCTGGGCATCTCTTGTAAATGGAATGATGAGGGCTTCATAAAATCATTTGTCTTGGCAGTATACAGGCCTCCTTCTTGAAATCCAGCTACTGCTGGCTGCGTTCATACCAGAACTGGAAAATCAAGGCATACAAACAAAATGGTAGGAATGATTTCCAGTCTCTTGATATTGCTCCAAAGCTGAAAGAAGTTCCAGCCTGAGGATCATGTTTTAGTATGTCATTAGTAGTTGGCTTCTTTAAATTCCCCTAGGTGGGCAGTTGCATCATTTAAGCATTAAAACTCTCCAGTTTATATCAGGCTTTTTCTAGGCTAAGTAAAAGAGTTCATGCTAATGAGAAGCAGTCTTTCTCTAGAAGAATTCAGTCTAACAAGAGTGAGGGATGACAGAGCTGGGGGAGGGAAATGGAGACCCATGGAGATGAAGGTCAGGCAGTAAGTCAGTGTCAGAGTCAGGACCAGAACCTATTTCCTAGCATACAGATCGGGCTACTCTCAGCTTCTGTCAGCTAGTGGGCTGGAAAGAGGAGTTTGAAAAAGGCTGTGAAATGGAGAAAAGAGCACTTACCTGCTTCACTGACTTTACCAATAGAGGTTCTTGAGAGAAGGTTTTCTCTAACACACAAAGCAATTTCATTAACAGTAGTGGAAAAGGGAAAAAATAAAGCATTTACAACATTTTCAGCCTAGCATTGAGGATGTTACAGTTTCAAAGCATGTGTAAGTAGAAAGCACAAGATGCCAACACTTGTGTTCACCAGCAAGTTTCTCGCAAAATCAGCTGACTTTGCAGTTTCTGATGGCAAGTGTTGCAATGGTCAGAGACTCTGTTTCATTTCTCTGTGAAATACCTCTGAGGCCCTTTGGGCTAACTCCTTATGTGATCATAGACATTGTATTGCCTAACTCTCAGGCACCCTGCTGTCTCGTGGCATCCCCAGCCCTGGGTTAGGCACTCAGATTTCCTTCCCGTGCAAAGCTTGGGGAGCATTCAACCTCTAGCGCAGGATTTAGTTCTTGTTTGCCTGGTAGGAAAACCCAAAAGTTAGGCCCCTTAAATGGGGTGCCTTCCTCTAGAACAGTCCCAGTATAGACTGTATGTGGTGAAGACCTCTTCTGTTCGTAGAACTTGCCAGCACAATCCTTCCCCAATGAGGAGAGGCACATGTCTTCTCATTGGTATCAAGATATTCGGAGCTAGGTCTGTCATTTGGGAGACAAGACACCTGTTTTCTAGTTCTTCCACCTCTTAAGTTGTTGGAAAAGTGCATAAATGTGGAAATCCCCCATTCTAAGGGCAATCACCTAGGTATGGCTTAAAGTGGGATGGTGATAAATATAAAATTGCCTTCTCACCAGTATGAGGCCTGGCGATTAAGTTGTGCCCATGTATAGAGTATACCTATTGGTTTGGGACCTTGGAGACAAGTGGGAGAATATCTAGGTTCAATCCTGCCCAGACAGGATTTCAGCATTAGTTAAGATCCTATCGAAAAGCTCGATAGTGTCAGAAGCAAGAGGTTGCTTCTGGCATGAACTTGGTTGCCTGTAGCTCTAGATGTCAGCTGAGCAGGGTTTTTTGAAGATCTTAATGATAGTAAGATGCCTTCTGAAACCCTGCTGAAAGTAGGCCTTTTTTTGAGTCACACCCTCCTTGTCCAGTCTTGCCGCTGGACAAGTTCACCTTGCAAATAATACATACAAGTCTCATTTAGTACTAGCAAACTCCGAATGTCAAAATTTTAATGTCCTAATCTGAACATAAATAATTCCCTTCACTAAAGTTTAAAGGGCTGTAGAATTTTTTTCTACATTAGCTAAAGGCTAAAACTATATTTCAAAGCCTGACTGGCTGATTATAACATGATGCTCTTTTAATGGAGAAAAGTAGTTCTGCACATGGCAGGACAACTGTCTCCCCTGTACTGAGATCTATTTCTTTTCACAAAACAGAAATACACTGGACTGGGTAAATGAGAAGTACCCTGAACTTTTTGTTTACTTCAGAAGTGTAACGTATGTTTATAGGCAAAACCTTCTGACTGCAAAGATTTTGAGGGATCAGGAAAACGCATGAGCCCTGTTTTCTTCCTTTTTGGGCAAAAAAGCTGGCTTGTGAGTGTAGAAGTATACTGTGTACTGTTGTCGTTCAAGGGAACAGATATTTGTCTTTTCATTGACCTCGGCTTTGCACAATTCTTTGCAGCAGTGCAGAAAGGATGGACCATCTTTTCTTGTGACAGCACGATATCCTACCTCTGCGGTTCACAACTGTAAATGGTAGTACCTCATCCAGGACAACGGCAGGCTGGACAGTCCATGTGGAGTGAGCTGAAGCTGAAGAAATGAACCTTTATTCCATAAGGAGGTATTAATAAAATGTAGGGTGCAATAGGAAGGGAGCTGGTAGAGGAATGCAATCTTCGGAAAAGTTAATGACCCACCTATCCTACAGGTGAACAGTTCTGAAAAGTGGAGTGATGTTCCAGCCAAGGTGTTGCCTCATGTCCCTGCTATTGTAGGATAACATCAGTTTATGGTCCTCTAGTATCTGAAAGCTGAGCGTGAATTCAAGAGCTTGGAAACTAGACAGGGTCTCTAATGGGTCCATAAATACAGAAGAAATGTCAAACTGCTGAGATACACCAGAGGTTGGCCAATATACTGTAGGCTGTCCCTGTGGCATGAAGTACCCGTCCCAGTAGGTGTGATGTTAGACAAAACAGAGGAAAAAAAGCACAACCTCTGTGACAAAACACACAGGAACACTGCTGATCTAGGTATCATTTAGGACTATTCATTAATTAAGATTTACAGTATCCAGCAGTGGTACTCTTGAGGGACAAAACTGCAACGTCTTCTCTAGCTTGGCCCACTGAGGCTGGGGTCATGGAGGTGCTGGATACATTTCCCCTGCAAAGAGTTAGTCCAGCCCATTTTTCAGCTGAAAGAGTAAGACCTATCAAACCCGTTTTTCATTACCGAAGCCCTTCAGCTAATGGAAGCACTAGGATATTCTAAGGAGATTGCTGGTCGCCATTTCATACATAGCTTCTTGTCCAATTAATAAACCTTTTCCTTAACCACACAAACAAAACTCTATACTTGTGGGAATTAATATGCAAACGCAATCTGTCCACAAGGAAGCTCTCATTCTATTTCCCCCTTTTTTGGAAAAAGAAATCAAGAAAGCTTGTACTCCTTGCAATCCTAACTCTGTAGCATTCAGCTGATTTGATGCAGTTACTCCTGATTTATATTCACATGAATGACTAAAGAATCAGGCCCTGGTTGAGAAATACATATTTCTACAGCACCACATTACAAGAGTCCTTAATTCCCTGATCCTAACCCTGGAATGCAAGGAAGACTTGAAGTTTGGCAAAGGTTGTAGCCAGATGCAGTATGCTTCTATGTTCACACCCTCCCTAATTGTTACTCTTTAAAAAATAATAATAAAATGCAAATAACTTACACCTGGTAAAGCTGGAAAGGCAAAGAAAAGCAGTAAAGAACCTGGAGGTTGTGGGAGTGTTGTTATTATTATTATTATTTTTAATCAGACGAATACACACCTGTCTAAAAGTTCCTGAAACATTGTCTGCTGTTGCTTTGGTATCCCCTGTTAATACATTGAGGTAATGTCCTTTGGTTGTGTTACTTAATTGAACAGATGATGGGGGGTGGAGGAAGCTATGCAGGGAAACATGCTAAGAGATAGAAGAGAATTCCCACCCACGCAGTAGGCATGTACTGTAATAATGGAATAATTATGTGCAGTTTGTTTATAGCTGTCTTCCACTAGCATCGATGCCTTGGGCTAGAAGTGAAGCAGGACTGGTCCTGCAATCAGTTTTCACAATCATGTTTTCTCTGTGATTTGTATTTTATTCTCCATTAGAAAGCAGAGCATGTCTAGAGCAAATGCAGTGGCTTCAGCCCTTCAGGATACTGCAAATTTGCTTGAATATGGGGAGGGAGGGGGTGTTTGTGAGTGACTGGTTTGGATTTGTCCCGTGACCTGTGGACCCAGAAATCTGTAATGATGGTTCTTACTCCACGCTCCCAATCTGCCCAGAGTTGCTCAGAGCTGGGTCAGTCTTGGCCTGAGACATTTGCCAGCCTTTCAAATAATGAATGCTAGGCTGCGGATAAAAACCAAAGCCAGACAGCTTTGTGTGGTGGAGATGGCTAAGTAACTGTTACTGCAATGGGCTGTACCGTAGCGATCCACTCTTGGTGTCTTTGAAGCAGGTTGGAAATTGTTCTTGCGGATTCTTCCTGCTGCTTGTTAATAAAATGAATCAAGTCCTGGTTTTTGTGTTTCATCATGCACTCTCAAAGTGCTGATGGTAAAATGCTGATGATTTTCCTTCAGAGACTGCTGTAGGCTTCATGCAGCTGCCATTTTGCATTCAGTTCAGCTGCAGTCTGCCACAGATATATACACAGCATTTCATTTCCACTGGCACTTAGGAAAACATTTCCAGACAAGTGGAGTATCCACATGATGAACTTTATCTTTCTCTTGCAGAAGGCTGCATACCATGCCCATGTAGTCAAGAAGAGAGATGGGAAATATTCACAGATTAACTGCAGGGAGGTCAATAAACAGACGTTGGACCGGGAAACAACTGGAGAACTCCCAAGATAATTTTGACAGGATAGCCACACCTGCTGCATTGAATCTGTCACACAGGTTGTGAACTTTGGCAACAAATGGCTTGTTTCGTATGCATTTGTGCAGCATGTGACATGACCAGGGGCTTGATTTGAGGTCTAGTGGGCATAGCTATATTTTGGAAACTCAGGGCAACCTGCAGATATTAACTAATGAAATACTCCCACCCCATTTATATGCAGAGTAGACAAGAATGTGTACACCACACGCTGGCTTTGGAAATGCCTTGGAAATTAAATAGAAGTGTTATTTAAGGGGTCAGAAAAGTAATAATCATTAGCTGACAATGAACAATATGCGAGGCAGCTGTTAACATCACCTTACACATGCAGCAGACATATCCCTTTCCCGAGGATGTTACAAGCTGGAGTGCTATTTTAATCAACTAAAACTGTTGAGAGGAGTGTAGAAAAGCATGATTTTGTTATCAAAACTGTTCTAACTAAGCTGGAATGAAAAATCAGCTTTGGCACATTAAAAAAGATTGTCATAGATCTCATTTAAAAAAACAGTTTTGGAATATATGATTCGTAATTGTTTAGACAATCCTGGTGCCAATGCCTTGTGCTTTGGAGAGGGTTGCTGGAGAGATGGGGCATTGGAAAGCCTGCAGTGTTGCAGGTAGATGCCAGCCACTGCTGTGGGCATACCTGTACCCTGAAGTGCTGCTCAAGTCGAGTAGCCGCAACAAACCAAGCAATAGGTATGCCAGCTGCCTTGGCTCCCACTGGGGATTTTGATGGAATGAGTGCACTTTTGTGCAATAATGATCTCAAGCAGCCATTTCTGTTGGGCAGACTTTCTGCTGAAATGCAGTTGAAAATGTTGTTGAAATGCAGTTCTGTCTCATAGTTTTCGCCCTTCGATCCCATCATGGGTAGGGCCATATAGTTATTAACAGTGGTCGTCTTCACTTCCTATTCCCATGGCATATCTAGGAAGCTACCTAAAGCAAATGGGTGAATCAAGAATAAATAACAAGGTGTGGTGGGCTAACAGAGATTTAGGAACTAGCATTTCTTTGTTTGACCTACTATCAATGATTTACCATGGGGCCTTGGGTAAGTCACTTCATATTTCTATGACTCAGTTTCTGCCTCTGAAACTACTGTCTGCTGATCTCACTGGAGTAGTTTTAAAGCTTAATTTACTTATATTTTATAGCACTTTGAAGACGTGAACTACATCATATTATGGGAAACATTGGGAGTCATAAAAGAAAGAGTCAGTGTTGCAAGAGGAGGTATGATAATGAAGCCTAAAGTCAGAGACTTAATGCCTCAGTTCTTTGCTGAATCAAAGCCTAAGACTGTGAGTTCTTTGAAACAGACTCTCCTCAATTAGAGGCCTGCTCAGAGCTGAACATAATAGGGCTACGACATAGCTGGGGCCTCTGAGCCCTTCTTTAACGAATGATTAGGAACATAACCTTGAAGATGGCACCAGCTGCAGGACTGCTACAGGTCCCTGTAGGGTCTACCTCTTTCTCTCACGGCTCTTAGGTTTTTTATTATCTTCAAATCTCTGTACCTTACTGCTTCTTCCATTCTCCAGGTCATTAAAGCATTGTTCATGCTATAAATAAAGACGATGGAAATTACAGGGTACTTATATGCACACTAGCTAGGAAGCTGAATGGGCATGAAAGGGCTTCCTGGTTTTCTTCCAATTCAAAATGTTATTGAGTTACTATGTAATCAGATAAATGAGTTGTTAATCAAAGTGATGTCAGCCTGGGACATACTATAGAAAAATGATTCCGTTGTAATCAGAACTGTATAATTAAGCAATGAGGCATGACAGGGCTTGAATTATAGCACGATAATTTTCACCTCAGCACTACTGATGAGGGCCGTGGCTGTCTGCCATCCAAGTACCTGACTATGTTTAGCTGTACAACAACCCCAGTGCTGAAACATCTAAGGCAAACTGGAGTAAAAATTAATCTTTCATCTTCACCACCCGCCCTGCTCTAGGGTGAAGTATTTCTGTGATCAGCTGGGTCAGGCTGAGCTCAGTGCATCTGGGAGTGAGTTTGACTATGTGTCTGTCTGCTGTTGGAATATTTATGGCATGAATACATTTTGCTTAACATGAGTTTAATGTGACAGTGAGGTATGGGATCCTTCACAGGGCCAATGAGTTGATCCATAGCTAGTATTAGTTAAACTTCAGCAAAATGCTTGATTTTACAGAAGAGGCCCACAAAAATGGTCCCTACCTAGTGATGCTTAGTTTCATAGACTTAAGCCCCCTTGTTCTCTATGTCTGAGAAATTTAAATGAGGAATTATCTTAGACATTCAGAATCCATTTATTTTTTTTCCCTACCACACTTGGGATAGAGAGAAAATTGGATAGACTTAAAGGAGGAGCTCTGAGGAAGCATCAGAATAATATAGGCTTTGGCAACCTCTTCCCTGAGCAGGGGAGAAGGCATCTTGTGAGTTAAAATGACTTTTTCAAGTACCTACTTCATATGGAGCAGTGACCAAATCCTGCAGTCATAGCTTGGGCAAAACTCCCACTGAAAGCACTAGCTGTTTGTCTGAGTCAGCAGCTGAAAGTTTGTTCCACAGACTCAGTTTGGAGGTGAAAATGCCGGGGCTGAAAAGTTCCCCTTTCTAACGGAGGGAAAAAGTGTCACATAAGAAAAATAAAACTGTGCCACCTCATTTTTCCCCATCAAGTGCCGGCTTTGCTGAGGGAGTGGGAAATATTATGCAATTTACCCTTTCCCTCAATGAACTCTCTGCCATCACGTCACCGTCAGCCTTGCTCTGCACGGGCGTTGCTCACACTGCTGCTTTAGGAGTGGGATTTGCTGGTGAGATGATGCACCGCACTGTCAGCCACCTGGGCAGCACTTCTACAGTCTGCTTGTGGTTCATGATCCCTGGGGCTGCGGAAAAAAATGTTACACCCAAATAAAGCATTTTTGCACCTTCTCCACAGTCTCTTCCAAAGCGTGCCCTGTGATGGCAGTACATGCACCCTCATGGGCACCTTTGTCTTCTTGGAGGTGGAGCTGGGCCAGTCTGCCCCGGTGCTGGCAGGCACGGGCAACCCAATGCAGCTGCCTCCTGCCTCGGGACAGAGAAGGGCAGTGCCGGGCTCCTGTGGCCACTCGGCACACCAGCACCAGACAGTTTGGCTCAGGTCCTCTGTGTGATGGCTGCAAAAGCATTTATGAACTCCAGTCAGGACCAGTGAAGCACATCGTTCTCCCAGTGTTGCTTCTGTTGCAAAAATGATGTGCTCTTGGCAATACTGTCAGGAAACTCTTCCTAAGGCTAAGTGCATGCAAAGCAAAGCTTCCCTTCTGACAAACAAAATAAAAATATCCTGATCTTGGCTGCAGTAGCAGAACTGCTCCTGGCCTATTAAAATTATGTCATTGAAAGAAGTGTCTCTGTGTCTGCTGGTGTACCTGTAAATCAGTTCAAGTGAATGGTCCTTTGAAACTCATTTCAACTGATATATATGCTCTTGAGGATGAATGAACTTTTGAGCTGCTAATGCTGCCATCTCTCATAAGTCAAATCTCTTCTCCAGATACTTGAATCCCACGATGATAGTAAAAACTGAGAGTTTACAAGATACATCAGCATCAATTTTTTGAGAGCTTTCACCTTGGAAGGCAAGCAGTGTCCTTGGGTTGAGGAATGCAGTTGCGAGAGAGGAAGAGAGGGATTTTTTTTTGCTCTCTCCTTTCAGTACTGGCAAAAGAAGCTGGCTTGAGAGATCCTCCATTAACAGAAGAGGTACAAAGAGGGCAGTCATGATACAAGCTTCTGTCTGGCTGATTGTTATATCCATGTTTCTTTGAATGTGGCCACCAGAGAAGCTTTAATTATGGCATGCTCAGAGTCGTGCCTGACTTCCTTCCCATAGTAAGGAAAGCAGCATATCTGGGGGGAAACCTGAAGCTCCTCTGGTCTGATAGCCTGGACAGGAACAAGGTTTTTCTGGGTAGTATGTTCCAAAAGCTTCTGTGTCCCTGCTAGTTACTGTTCCTTATATCTGGTGACAAAAGGAACCAATGAAACAGGGTGACAGATCTGTAATTGATGCAAGAGGAGGATGTTTTCGTAACATAATATCTGACACGTGGGACTTCCTGCCACATGATGCTCTTGAAACAAAGACTTCTTCAGGAATCTGAAAGCTTATGAATTTACCTACACTATTTGAATAGAAAAACATTGACCTTCACAGGACAGGTTACATATCAGATATTAGGTAGATAGGGTTAGCAGGCAAACCAGCATATATTGCTGACATTTTAATACGTATGCTTGGATCTGCGTGGGACTGCCCTTCTAGTGTCAGCACGTTGCTATGAAGTCCACTGACAACTTGGGTTTGGCTCTTGCATGGTGAGATGTTTTGAAGGGCAATTCTTGTATCCTCATTAATTGCATGCTGTGTGCAGATGCACTGTGGTTCTGTTGCGCAGGGGTTTGAGATGGGAAGCCCAGGGCTGATGGAGGGTGAACAGTCCGCAGAGGGATTTATCCTCTGCCCTCCAGATGGCCTTTTTTGTCCACTGCCCCTTTGATTTTTCCATCTGTGATTGACTGTTTTAGTCTGCTGCAAATATCAAGCTTTGTCAGTAGGGTTGGAAAAGGAGAAATGGTTCTTCTGCTGGAAAGGGAGCATCTTGGCACCTGTGGTACTCTCACAGCACTGTTTGTGAGGCACTGAAATTGTGAGCAGAAACCAACAGCAGGCAGCATAGCTATTTAACCCAGGCCATGAACTGAAAGAGGAGCATGTGTTTTATACTGAAGACAAGGAGCGGCTCTGACACATCCACATATCACTGTGTAACCTAGAAGGTAGGATCCTAAAATTGTAATCCTGAGAGGAAATCAGTTCCAGAATTCGCCATTTGGACTGAATTCCTAGCGGGAAAGTATTTGGTTGATGACACAAATACAAGTCTTGACCTTACATTTCTTTTTCCCCTAGACTTTCACTGGATGCAGGATCAGGCATAGACTCCTGTGTCTGTGCGAGGCATGCTGCTGTGACAGGGAAATGATTTGCATGGTTTAGGTTTTCCATTCAGATAAGATTACTAAAGGAATTGAGAATTTAGGAGTTCACAAAACGGACTTTTGTTAAAAAATTTAGCAGTGCCACCTACAGGAAATTGCCGGGAAACTCAGCGACTGTTCGGGTAGCTGCAGGACGAGCTGTCCTTCTGTCCCGCCGCTGGTAAAGGAGATTTTGCTGTCAGTGTGGTGCTCCCCTGATGAGCAGGTTTCTCATCGACATCAAAGGGAGATCTGCATGCACAGATAATGCAGAATACCTGAGAACAGAACTTTGTCCAGAAACCACTGTCTTTGATAGTTATTGACTTTTGATTTTAAAAGCCTTCTTCCCCCCATCCTCCCCGCCAAAAAAAAAAAAAACAAAAAACCCTCTCCCAAACACTATGCATTTCATGCATAAGCTTTGGTCCAACTCCCAGTGGAAGTGATGGCAGCTTTCCATTGAGTGCGATCCAGTTCTTAATGCCTTTCATGTATGCCAATGAAAACTCTTTATATTGCATACTAGCACGCTTTAAAGGCTCTCAAGTAGATAGACAGATTAGATTATTTAGCACTATACAATGCAACATAAGTGGTGCTGGTGAGTCATTAAATGGCATTCTTCCCTCTGACTCAGTGCAGAGTCAATGCCTGAGCATGTTGCTATGGGGTTCTGTGTTGTTGGAGGTGCTGTTTTCAGACGAGAAGTAAAACCCAAGGTTCTGACCCACTATTCTTGCTACAAAACTCATTTGCCTGTGAGCCACTTGGTTGAACTTTGCAGAATTTTTCACCCTAGAACAAATTATCCTTAGCTTCCAATAGAAAACTATTGTTCTCATTGCCAGGAGGGAGCAGGGTTTTGAGCTATCTGGAACAAATTGTTTTAAAAACAAGAATGGGTTATTGCGAATACACTGTGGGGTTTAAATCCTTAATATTGGAGGAAAACCTACACGGTCACTTACTGCACATTAATATTTAACGTTCTGGTTTTGTTTACCACTTCAATGACTGTTTTCAATTACTGTTCCCTGCACGAAACCACTTTACTCAGTCCTGCTGCATATGCAGGAGAACTGACTTAGGAGATGACTACTCTGTTTTGCAGTAATTTTCAAGGTTTCAGACTGTTTTTTTGTTCCCTATCTTTAAAGCACTGGGTGCCTGGAGTGTGAGAGTCACTTGTTTAAGCCTCATGTCTTCCTGGTCAAAAGATTTCATTGAAGCTCTTTCTCAACTCTGCAGGGAAAGGAGTTTCACCTGGCTCTTTTGTCTCCTGGCTGCTGTCTTAACCACCAGGATGTAAATTACATGACTCTCTTGCAAAAAAAACTTTCTCAAAACCTGATGTCTTGACAAGAACACTCACTTTGTGGAAAATGGCCTGACCAGCTCCGGTGTGCAGCCAAGTTTGCTTAACAAATTACATAAGCAGCCCTAAGATGTCTGCACAGCTCCTTCCGAAGAGAAGAGCTGCCCAGGCAAAATTCCAGTGCACCTTGGGGCAGCTCTATTCTCTTGGTAATGCCCAAATTCCCTTCTCAAGATGGTAAGTGGTTCCCTACATCTCTTCTTGAAAATAAATCCACTGCAGGATAGGGAGCGCTGAGTATTTGTCAGTGAGGAATTGGCCTTGTTTAAGAGGGTGGTGGATGAACCTTAGTTATGATGCCATCTGCTCCCCTGTGTCCCTTTGCCAGGCTTGCTTCCAGCCTCAGAGAAACTACTTTAAATCTAATAATTGAGATTACAAGGAGTTATTCTAGGTTTGGGCTATGGAAAACGAGGTGATCTATTCCTCTTTGGTAAGGACTACTGAGATGGAGAGGGCTCTTTAGAGGTACATCAAAACAGGTGAGATGGAGACCAGGGGTGAGGCCAGGGGAGCAGCAGCAGGAGCAGCTCTTCAGCTCCTTGCTTGCACGTACTTGTTTCACAATATGGCATTCCTGGCTAGCCCAGTGACTGTCTGTGTCCCTTGTAACATTTGTGCCAGCCTTATATGATAAACCACCTGAGTTGGCTTATTGAACTGAACTGTGTTCAGTTCTTCATGTTGAAATTCTTATGTGGTCCCAAAGAAAATCAGAGATACCCCCCCCCCNCAGGCATCTTAATCATCTTCCTGTACTGTGGTTATTGTCTGTGACTGCAGCTAGTATCCATTAATGATTAGCTGTGAAATCCAGAGCATTCGGAAACCCAGACTTTTTATTAAGAATTATTTAATCAAGGCAGATTAAAGAAATGATGGCAAAATGCTCGGTCCCAAAGCTTAAGTTGGAGAAACTATTTTTAAGGGTGAAAAGCTGTATTTAGGACAGTGCTCACTGATAGTTTTATGTAAAATTCACAGCAGCTGGAGGAGCTATTTCCTCACTGCTTTGGACTGTAAGTTCAGCTGTGTAGATGCTTTCTCAGAACCTAATTGTTTTCATATGAACTCAGAGGGGGACACAGAGCTATTGAAATTATTTTGATTGCCTGGGGAAGCATTCAGAAGTTCCAAAGGAAAGTTTTATTGCAAGGTCACATAGCCAATAACACTTACCTCCTAAAAGTCCTCTTGCTTAAAAACCCTGTAGAGTAGGCTGATTAATGCTGAGCAAAGCAAGGAGACTGACATTTTGTAATGCCACAGTTATACCATGCAGGGATTGACTTGCATTTATTATATAAAAGCATGCTTAACACATTTTTCAACCTAGTCGGAGATTTTTAAAATACCTACTAAGGGGCTGTTCCTGTAATGAAGAGTTGATAAATGAGAGAAGTTGTGAGGAAAGCAATAACCTGCATTACCAAAAGGCAGAGCTGATTTGGGATCAAGGGAATTAGAGAACAGAGCCTGTGAGAGAGCCAGGAGGCCAATGCAGAAGCCCAGCCTCAAGGTTAACTGCAGAGTTGCTTGTTGTCCTTAGTGCCTTTTCAGAGCTGACATTTGCATTGTGGCTGCTAAATCACAAATACAGCTGGATGAATTTAGTACTGGAGAGACTTGAGTGTGCTGAGCTAAATTCCTCTGGATTTATACCATGTTAGATGAGAACAGAGTTTCATCTTGAAGTTTGTGGTTTATGTGATGTATGGTACATACCGCTAGTAATGACAAAAAAATCCTCTAGTGCCTTCCTCTGAGTTATTTCTGATTTATACCCAAAGACATTAAACTTTCTTGATATTTATATCCTGGTAAATAAAAACACTCTGGGGTATATGATCAGGAAGGGAAGTCCATCACTTCTGTTCTGCAAGATCAGGCCTAAAATTGCTCAGTATTTTGGTGCAAATTTTTGGTCCCTCTCTAAGTTGACTGTAAAGTATTCAGGGAAGAAGACATAAAGATGCGGCAGAACAGATATGTGGTTACTAGATTGAAGTTTGCTCACTGTTCAGAAGGAAAGTGAGTGAGTGTGAGATGACTCACATACATATCTCCAACAGATCAGGCTTAACTGCTCTGAAAAGCAAACTGCAAATGATCCTTCCCTATGTGCAAATTCTACCCTCTGTCTGCAAACACCTGCTGGTGACTTCAGTGGGAGCCACATATTGTGAAGCAGGATTTATATCTCCAGACTTTATCACGATGAGAAGTTGTTGCAGGAGCAGAAAAAAGGACTACCTCCTGTGTGGAAGCCCACACAGCAATTCCTGTAATATCTAGGCTTCATTTTGGCTCAGTGTTTTTAATTTGGACTTTCACAGATAGATGCAGACACTGCTAAGGGACAAAAATACTATCAGATGAATGAGAGAGTTATTAATCCAAGAAAAATGAAAATACAGGAGGGAGAGCACATGTAGGAAGAACAGGGTCTATTCAATCCATTTCTGGGAGAGGGGGGGGGTCACAGGCACATATGTGCATGCGTCCTGAGAATACACTGGTGATAAAAACATTGCCGTTGTGTCGTGCCACTGTTCCTCATGCTCTTTCCTTGGGGAATATCTGCAACTGTAGGAGCAATGAAATCAAAGCCCATGATGGCTACTCTGCCCTGAAACCTGGGACTTCCTAGGGCTGAAAGCCTCCAGTCCTTTCCCCAGGAGCTGAAGAGCCATTCTGCCAAACTCTAGCTGCTGTAGGCTTGCCTCCATGCATTGGGAATATACCTTCAAAGTAGACATGAGGTGCAGTTTCTTGCTGAATTAGGGAGCTGGGGACTCTTTGCTTGCCAATCACTCAGGCTACGTCTCAGATTTAGTGTTAGAAAAAAGGTGCAAATCTGGGAATGCAGCCTAATCTTTCAGGGCAGAGGACAAAAGGGTTTTATACGAAGGCAAGTTTGCTGCTTTTTAAGAGGCAATTACATTGCTCTAGCAGAAACGAAAAAGAGTTCTCACAGTTTTTTTCCACAATTGCTATGAGTAATGTTTCCAGTTGCTTGGTTTGTGTTGTGCATAATGAAATATAAATACTGCGTGGAATGCTTTGTCATAGAAAAATATTTATTAATAGCAGATTTGCAATCATCATCTCGTCTTTGATTTGAGCAGGTTTTTTCTTCTCATAAGGTTCTTTCAGGCTGCTGAGCTGTGACTGATGTATGTTTATTTCAGTTGAGTCATCAGTATCATTAATATTATCTTATTTACCAATGTTTGTCATTTTATAGCTTTTAACTGGTAGGGTGACTCAACTCAGAGAGAAATGAGAACATGAATATAACAGGCTTTTTTCCTTCTTCCCCTTTGGCTTGGGATAGGAACAGAGAATGACCTTTGAGGCACAGCCTGAGTCATGCAGTTATCATATTTACCTCTGCTGTTGTGAGATTAATAATTACAAACATCCATATGCACAAGGAAAAAAAGCTTGAGCTTTTGTCCACACTTTCGCTTGCCTCTCAATGGCTCATGTGGAAGGAGACATTTTCAGCAGGCTACTGGGAAAAGAAAGCTCTCGGTGCCTCTCTCCCTTGCACCAGGGCAAAAGGAGGCAGCAGAGAAGAAACTGAGGAAGAGCTGAGGAGGAAGGCTCACCGGAGGAGCCATCCTGCTGGCCCTGCTTGAACTTAGTGAAATTTGCTCAGGGCACTATGAAACATTTGCATTTACTTTTCAGCTCAAGTGTGGGAACTGCCTTAGCAGAACCTCAGCCAAACCTGCTTCTTCACAACTAGAAACAACCTTTTCCTCTTCATATCTGCCTGGTATTAATTACCGCAGTGCACCGCTTGCATTGTGGCAACCCGCAGAGAAAATGCGGGCCCTTTTGTAATAGGCGTTGCAGAAACAGCCCGAGAGTACCACTAGTCAGTCCCACGGCTCCATAACTTCTCCTGAGAGGGGCATTAAAAGAAGGGACCCAGCAAAGGACTTAAACATCTAAAAGTGAAGTGACGAGAGATTAGAGCAGAATCCAGAGACTTTGCTGTCTCCAGTGTATAAGGAGGGTTCTAAAAAGGGGCTTACTAAGGCACCCCATGGCATCTCCTTCCTGGGGACACTTTCCTCTTACACAGTCCCCTCAAGTCTATGCTGTCCCTCTAGATAAGGACTGAGGCAAACAAAAGTTGATGACCCCAAAAGCTGGTGCATTAAGCAGGGAATTGCCCAGAGTCAATGTATTCAGCATGCAGCTGTCTACAGTTCATTAGTCAGAGTGGCTGAGAACAGGGGTGGGTGGTAAATCCCAGCCCCAGAAGCCTTCATTTAAGCACCTCCCTGTAGCCCTGTGTCTACTTACAAACCCTTGCCCCAAAACTGGGGTGGGGTAGCACGGATGGGAAAGAGTAAGGTTGGGAAATACACATCCCTTCTAACTTTTGAGAGGGATTCTCATTTTTCTGTTCAGCAAAGGACTTGGAGGGTACCACCTACTCCCTTGTACCACTCCAGCAGCCATGGAGCAGCTGTTCTCCCCTGAGTCCTCAGGACTTTCAAATGGGCAAATAATAATTCCTTGGAAAATATTCTAAATATGGCAATACAGGCTGCTATATGGGCATAGCCCCTTTTTTTTCCCAGCCTTGCCACTGTGCAGAAAATAATGTTATACTTGCTGGCTCAGAAAGTGCATAAAGCACCAATGGTTTTGTGCAAAATTGACCCCAGACTGAAACCAAGCCTGTTCCTTGCAGGCAAACTCCTGAACTATTAGGGTAGAACTGCATCTATAGCTCTGTTTCAGAGCAAGTGTTTGTGTTTCAACGTATAACCTTGCAGGGGAGAAACAGGGCTTTTCATTTCTGCTAGCAGAAGAACTAATTCAGCTTCCCATTTACTGGCTGAGGGTGTTAATCATTAGACTGTTGCTCTGGAAGAAAAGCATCAGGTTCCACAACTTTCCCTGAGGGGTCTGATTCTGTCTGTGAAGGAGCTGTGATGGAACACCTGGATTCTGGGTTTAGGTTTGAACAAGGCCTGAAATTGCTCAACCTCACAAAACCCCAGCATTTTGTCAGGTGTTGGGTCATGACCTGAGATGCTTGTGTGGCAGTTGAGCAGGGATGTTCACATTCACAACTTGGAACTGAGCTTACAATTATTTCTAATGTGGGTGCTAGACCCAGAATAAAAGTAGTATTTGATGATGTGCCCAAAACCATGCAGGTTGGCGAGGGATAGACAGCAGCTTTCCTGTGCCTTAGCTGAGTGCTGTGACCTAAGAGACCTTTACTTAAGAGCTGTTTCCTAGGAGTAGGCTGTTGCAATTATATTTCATTGCAAACTTTTGTCCTACAAACTACTGGAACGTGTAAGTTCAGTGACCGGAACCTGGGTCCTGAGTTCATCTTATTGAACAGCCACACCCTGCTGCTCTGCTTTTCAGAGAAAGCTCTTGGATAAGAGGATCTTTTTCATCAGTGCCTACCTGCTTCCTAATAAATCTGTGTGTTTAAAGGGCTGGCATCTTAAAAGAGTTTCTCTCTAATGTGCTTGTCAAGGGACTGATAACTTGGCATATTTAAGTAATCATAATGCCAATGTTGCCAAATGGAACTTTCTAATTCTGGAACAAAACTTCCTTTTTGTCCCAGCAGACAGAATTGTAATTTCCCCCTTTCTTAATTTTGCCATCCAGGCTCACCCGAGAGTTTGATAAGCAAGAGCTTTGATGCACCATAATCATATTCTGCCCAGACTTGATTAAACTTTACACGTTTCTAAAAACTTCAACTGTGTTGAAGATACATAGGAGGAAGAAAGGATGGAAGAAATTATTTGGTTTTATCTACTTAGAGTGTTTTTCAAAACGTGGCTGTCTCTGTTGAAAACTTTCCCTATTACTCAGTGTTGCCTCACACAGGGACAGTAATTTTCTTTGAACATTTTATCAAAATTGACTTAAAGCTACATGATAACCTGACTCATCCATAGCTGCTTGGAGAACTTTTTGTTTTCAACCGGTTTAAATCTGGATGTATTTCAGAGCTGGATTACATTATTAAATAAAGCCTTTGCTATGCTGATGTGATGAGCCGACTAGCTGAGCATTACTACCCTTTTATTATCATGTGGGAAATAAAATTGCACACCTAGATTCAGAGGGCATGACTCACAGCTCGCCTGTACGCGAGCACAGAGCTGGCTCTGTTCTGGGGTGTTTGCCTAAAGAGCTTCTGGCTGGGTAGTTGCAAACTCTTGGTACGATGGGCCACAGGGGCAGGTATTTCTGGCTGACTCAAAGCCTCGCCGGAAGCATTCAAGGCAGGGAAAGCTGAGGAGGGCTTGGGCATTTCCTCGTTCCTGCACTGACTGTGCAACAGATTGATGCAGAGGACAGAGCGCTGCCATCACTGCTCCCCACAGGCTGCCATCTCGGCAGGGGGAGAGACAAGCCCGTTTGCTAAATGCTGAGGACCCACACCTTGGATATTTAAGCCTTTGGCTTTTCCTTTGCAACCAGAGAAGGATGCATCTATGCTAGAGGTTTTTTACTGTGAGTTGACTGAGTTTAGCTCAAGACTAATATTCGCCAGGGCTAGTCTGGGTGTCTGTTTTCCTAACCCTGTCCACTCTCTGCAAATGCCCGCTCTCTCCTTCATTGCCTTTCACCTGGAGTATTCCACAGCAGCCCCAGTAATCAATCATAGGGCCTAATTATCCTAATCTACCTCCTTTTCTGACTTATTAAAGCCTAATTAGTTTATAACAACATAGAGGCTGGAGGTAATTTGGAAACTTAGACGAAAAAAAAGCCAGCAACAATTGAACTGCAATAATGAGGCTTCAGGAGAGCCTAAGTCCACAGCTGTGTTTACGCTACCAGTTTTTGGGAAACCTGGATGCAACTGCCCAAAGGGTGTAAGGAAAGGGCAGTGGTGTTGCTCTGGGGCAGGTTAAACAACTTTGTACTAAAGGGTGCTATAGGCTTTCCCTGGTGCTTCCGTGTGCTGCCAATACGCCGTGTGGTGTGGTGTAGCCACGTTTATTGGTCTGTTAAAGGTGTGTGATAATGCTGCAATGTGGCCAGGGTGCTCGGGCCTTGGTTGAGCACCTCTAGTGCCTGCTGAGGTTGGTGGGTAAAAAAATGGTGAAGGGAGCCTATTAGTTATGAATTAAGGTGTGGCAGGAGAAAACTACTGGGTGCCGTTTGCCATTGTGCTAGAGGAAGGAATAGGGATGGAAAGATGCTCTTTGCCTGATGGTAAAACTAAAGGATTTTGATAGCTGTTAATACAGTGATACTGCTAAATTGATTTGAGAAACACTTGGAGCTAGAGAGACCTATTGTAGTGGTATATAAGGGGGAATTTTAGAGCAGATAGAAACAGGATGGTAGGGATAAACGTCTTCTTCCTATTCCATCAGGAGCTTGTCACCTGAACAATGGTGGGAAAAAGAAATACTCCTCAGGAACTTGTCCTGCGGAGACAGTTCTCTAGGATCAGAGTGGCTGCTAGCTATCAGTGACAGTAGTACCGGCTTGTCAAACACAGCTTTTGAGGGGTACAGCTTTCATTTAGCTTTTCAGTATTAGCAGGGTGTCCCAAATAGTGCATGTCGTGTATCTGACTGGTTAAAGAAAAGTCAAAACCTTTGCATCTCTAAATTATTTTGATTTCTGGTGGTGCACATAGTATTTGGATGAAGATCCTGATTCCTTAGGAAATCATGAAGATGTAGCAAACTTTGCCCATGAATATTGTGATCTGGCAGTTGTTTTGGGCTCTCACAGTTCATTTAAACATGAGGATTGCAGAATAGAGTTCAGCTGCACAGATAGTTTTGCTAAACTCTGCACTCAGCAAGGCATTGACCTTGTTTTTGTAACAGCTCTCAGTTTTTGCAACCCCGATGCTGTAAAATAAATAGAAATGAATAATGGAGAGACTCAAAGTGGTATGGGAAACATAAACAAAGCAAGCAGTAGCAATGTGTGGCTGACTCAATCCCTCTGTTATCATCCAGATGCTGTTACAGATTTCAGTTTCTCTTGCAGAATATCTCTGTTGCTGTAGACAAAGTTTAGGAGTTGGAGGGTTTTTTTTTTTCTTAATGTCACTAACTTTATTCTCTTCAGAAATTTGTACTGATATTCCAGGAATGCAGTGGCCAGGGTAGCTGGGGCAAGATCTCAAGAATACTGATGATGCCAGCTCTTGCTTCAGCAGCCCTCATCGATTTGGATATCTCCGTTTGCAGTTCGTACTCGGCTCCTTTCATGCTGCATATACTTGGAAGCTGGGGAATTCTTCCAAAGAAAACAAGTGCTGTGTGACCTTTCTGCCCATATCACAAAGATGTATCTAATCTACTAAAACTTTCTAGGAATGACAAGGCTCTGCCAAGATGGCTGTGTTTGTTGGTGCACTTTCTGCATCAACAGCGCAGTGGGATTTATGTGAGGTAGCTTCTGATTGCTGCTCTTTAAAATGGAACCCAAATGTAGACAAAACCATACCGAATCCCCCTTAAGAGCCATGTATCACTGTGCTGCGATAGAGGAAGAAACCAAAGTGCAAAACAGTGTTTTAAATTTTTTTTCTTACTGTTATAGAGCAAGTATTGAATCTCAAACTGCAAGCTGTTTCTCCTTTTACATTCCCACCCAGCTCTTCTGATTGTTAAACTAACTTGAAAACAAGCCAGACTTAGCCTGCCCTTTCACCTGTGTTAGGCAAAACCACAAACAACAACTACACCAAAACTTGCTTGGAACAAGTTCATTAACACAGCCTAACAAGACCTGACATACAACCAGAAAAACAGGAAAATATTTTAGCATTTGGGAATCTTTATTAGAACTCTCCTTTCTTTTCTTTTTTCTTTTTCTTCCCCCCTTGGGGTTAACATCAGTAAAAGATATTATTTTTCAAAAGCACCAAATGGGGTTGGGAGATCAAGGACTGGTGCTGAAGGCACTGGTGTGTCTCAGCTGGCTCAGGATTTGCCACACTCTCCCCGTCTGGGCAGTACAAGGGGCTCTTCCAGAGGGTGATTCAGAGCATCTAATTTAACCTCCCCTGGAGAGCAGTTCAGAGGTGTCTGCCTCTTTGATGAGTGAATTAAAAGACTGAGGGCAATGACTGGTTAATCTAAGGGGAATTCATACCACACACTGAGGTGCCAGAGGCATTTTAATAATAGGACTTGAAACCCTTGGCTCGTGATAACCGGACTCTGTTCACTTCTGTCAAGGTGAGCATCCCCAAATCATTGATATCCCTAGTGTAGACCTGCACCCTGTTGAATTATAGCTGTTCTGGCAGGGGGACTGGGCTTTCTTCCAACAACCTCAGCTCAGAACATTTTCACATATATAAAGCATATCTTTCCATGGGCAGACTTGTTGTTTGCGTGAAGGACGTAGTAATTTCAGCATTGCACAGCCTTGGCTGTGGCCCTAGGAGTGTTGCTGGGAATATTGCCTACTATAAAAGGGCTGGATCCACTTCTGGCTACAGATTAGAGGATGGCTTAAGGTTAACAGCTTTTTGGGCTCGTATAAATGTTCTCCTCTTCTGACTCATACATCAAATAGCTGTTTTTATGTACAGCTATCTTCTCTCCTTCTGAACGTAATACTTTCCGTATTCAATGGCAGGACTGCAAGAACAGGCTTTGACTGAAATCTAGCTACTTCTTTCTTTCCATGTGGCAGCCTGAGCCAAAGACCGAATAGCGGGATCCCCAGGGCATACCCTTGGACAGAGAAACTCGATATTAAGAATTCATTCAGCTCAGCCATACATCAATTTTTTTGCAAACAGCAGGGGGAGCTCAGATTCTGCCTCAATCCCAAAGAAGCAGAGAAAGTACAGTTTGCTGAAATCCCTTCTATTTTAACCAGGGGAAAAAAAAAACCAAACAAACCACACTTGTGGGGTTTTTCTTACAAAATGGCATTTTTTTCCTCAGTATGCCATAGGGAGACATTTAGATCATGTAAAACAGATAATGCGGTAATTAACATGAACAGTTCTGTAATAGCAGCATTGCTGGAATGGTTCTTGTGAACTGGTAAATGTGTGTATTTAATCTTTCTACTTTCATGGAAGAACGTCAAAAGCAGTTTTAATAGTTGTTTTATGGAATCAGTCCCCAAAAGATTTTGAACTTGGGAATGGCTGAAATCACTATTATTTAGGTGAAAACTAATACTTGTGAATGATAGACCAAATCCATCCTTCAACTTGGCTGTGCAGAGGTGACTTTGGCTTGAAGGTATTTAGTAGTATAAGGCTGCTTTGTTCTCTGAGTGCCACACAAGTATTAATTAATCCATGCTGCATCCCCACACTTCTGTAGGTAAATGAGCACTCTCAGGCTTTGTTTGGTGCCAGAGAAATCTGAACGCAAGGATGGTAGTGACTGATGCAAGATCACACTGTCAGGACAGGATTGGAGATTAGGATCTGGCTTCTCAGTGTTTCCCTCAGAAAGACTGGAGCAGTTGTTGTCAAGCTCTTTCATCCAGGATCCAAAATCCATTCATAATTGCTTCCCCACAACCCCCTGAGATCCCACAGCCTGTCAGATCTCTGCACAGGCAGGTGGGGAGGCTTGGTGGGGGCTGGCAGAGGATGACAGGGGGACTGAACAGGTTTTGGATGGGTACAGTTTTGGGGAAGATAGGAAGCATGTTAATCCTCCTCCCTGGATCTGCTCCAGCAGGGAACCCTGTGGGAAAGTGATGATTTTGCTGTCCTTCAGGCCACTGGATATAACATAGGGGATATTCCCTTGTATCCCTAGTGCATGCCTTCTGATTTGGAAATTTTTCAAGCGATCTGAGTGGTCCCCAGTTCTGTAGGATTGTGGCTGTTGAGGGATCTGTGGGCAGGGTGAGTTTGCTGCCAGACTTGTAGCAGGAGAAGGAGTGAATAGTCCCAGCTGTCAAACCCCAGTCATAGTCTTCTCATTCTTTGTGATATTTCTTTGAGCGACTATATCCTCATGAATGTCTTTGGTAACAGGCCATGCAGGCTAACTACGGTATCCAATGCAAACAATGCTGATGCAGTCTCCAGGGGGAGAAAATAAATGCTAGACTAACCAGGAAATTCAATGATAAAGCGAAACCCTTTGCTTTTACTATTACTGTTCACCATCTGCTAGACAATATTCTGTTATCAATTAGTAGGAACTGGAATTTCTTAGACAATATAAATATATATCCATTTTTTTGTTAGAGTTGGCCCAGCTTTTTAACTTTTGAAAGCCAGCTTGGCATTTTAAGGAGTCCTACCTGCATTACAGAATTTATAATAAACTTATGGCTGAACAAAGGAACAGTAGTAGGAGAAGGGAAAAATATGGGATGTTGAACCCAGTATTCCTTGTAAAAAACAAAGCCATTGATTATGCTGTCAGGGATTGGGAATACAGAAAATATATCTTGATCAAGGACTTCAGCCTTTCATGTGAGTAGGAGATGAAAGCTAGCAGAAGCAGAAGTTTGCTCTAAGAGGCTGAATGGAGAAAGCCAAAGCTGGATGACAATCCATATGCCTGTGTGATAAACTTTCGACCAGCATTGAGATGCCTCAGAAAGAAGAAAGGCCAAAGAAGCACGGCTCCCCAGAGCAGGGGACAGTAAGAGCCAGTCGGCCAGCTTGTGTGAAAAGTAGCTTTCACAGCATGTGAGTGTGAAGCATGTGCCTTTCCTGCTGTCTGTAAGAAATGTGTCCTTACACGCATTGCCACACGCAGCCTCCCTATCACATGTAATGAATGCCAGACTGCCGTCTGTGAATGGGTAATGGTGCTTCCCCACCACTTCAAAGTCTATGTATTTAACTTTTTTTTTTTTCACCGTGATGTTGAAAGAGATGATTTTTCTCCTCTAAACCACAGCCACTGAGAAGTTAATGAAGGGCGCTGTTTTTGAAACTACCAGGGGGCTGATCCTGCCTCTTCCAGTTTTGCTGTGACTTTTGCTTGGGAGCCAAGCACTGGATTGGATCCTCGCTGCTGATTAAGACTCATAACCACAAGCACAAGTGGCTGAGAAAGTGTGATGGAAGAGTCAGCACCTGACATTGTGTTGGCACAAGAAGAAGACACCAGTCTCACCATAGGTTTGTGTGCTTCGTTGCCCAGTGGTGCAGGGCACCAGAACCTGGGCAACCCCATTCTTGGGTTGCATCTTGCTCATTTGCATAACTCTACTGACAAATAACTGGGTCCTTTCTGTGCTAAAGTGGTGAGACACCAAAGTGTTACTGTCTTAGAGGGCTCATACTGAGACAGCTGAGGAGGATGAGGGGGAGTGGGAACCAGCTGAGAAAAGAGCCAGGTTAAACCTTAAATCTTTTTGTTTTTCATTTAATGGCAAGGGAGCTTTAGGCCTGCTAAATTCTGTAATAGGTATATTAAATCAGAGAAGCTGAATAAAAGAATGAGTAAAGGAGGAGTGGTCATTGACAAGGGGGCAGGAACGGAGGCTGAGTTGAAGAAAGGCATCTTGTGTATGGTGGGAAAGGACTGCAAAGGGCTTTTGGCCCCAGGGAGGTGACATCCCCCACCAGTGCTGCAGAGAGCAGCCTGGTGTCATCACCCTTGCCTGACTCTTCTGACAGCAGAGGTTGCTGCCACCTCTTGCACCTCATGCTGGTTTCCCCGGGGTGCCAGCTGCCAAGCCTGTGTTGTTGGGAGGAGCAGGAGCCTTGGGGCCACAGGGAACTCGTTGCCTCCCTTGTGCATGTGTGGTCTCCCCTACATAAGCTTGGCCCCGAAGGCTTTTGTGGAAAAGGGCAGTCCCTGCTAGGACTTGTTTCTGCTTCTTTATCAGTTGCTGTGGCTGTTGTCGGTTACTTTATTGCAAGCAGATGCCGTTTGCTCAGCTTATTGACTAGAAATTGCACACAGCTGCACTGGGGAAAAGTGAGTCTGAATTATCTTACCTGCAAAGGCTATTTAAATGGAAAGCTTTAAACTCCCCTTCATCCTCCCATAACACTAATTTATAATTGAGACCCAGATTCAGAAAGCTTTTGAAACGTGCTTATAGGCAGTGGTGAATTGAGATTTGGGCAAAACTGATCCTCCCTTAGCATTGTTTTGCAGTTACGTGCCTTACATATGCCAGACAATATGGGATTATAGAGCAACTGATGCTACTGAGCCTGCTGCTGTAAAAGAAGTAATGTACTCCTTTTCATTAACTTCTTCAAATGCATCAGGTCTATTAACTACCCCCCTCAAGTCATATCACTATCATTGAAATAGCACTTTGAAAATATGTGACTGCAGAGAATGGTTCCCCATTAATTTAGGAGAAAGTATATAGCTACAGTCACAGTGAAAACCTGACTCACCACATTTTTAATAAAGTGAACTATTTTGGGGTTGAAGTATTCAAGCAAAGGAGAGTTCAACTTACCCAGAAGAACATAGTTTCTTATGATATGTTGGAAGACCTGGTTTATTGTTTGTTTATGTTAAAGATTTTAATGAGAAAATTTAACTCAGACTGTAGTTACCACATCAGCACTATAACTACATCTGTGTTTTTTGTTCTTTTAAAAAAAAAAAAAAAGAAAAAAGTGGAGCACAATTTGGGGGAGGCGATGGAGGAGACACTGCCTAACTTTCCATATCTAATTCAAGGGTCTCTAAGACAAGAGGCCCAGGCAATCAGTGGAGAGCAATAAATTCCTCCAGAAGAAAGCTCAGGGAATGTGAGTTAGGTCTCTTCTCTGGAAGAGCAAGGGCTCATCCATGGGATGCACAGGGAGAGAGCAGCCTCCTGCAGTGGGGTCTGATGTTAGTCTGAAAATCCCATTTTCCTTTTCTGTAAATAAGTTTTAAAAAAAGTTTTTTGAACCTACACATTTACATCCTGTTTTTTAACATACTGTGTTCATACAAAGTGAAGCAATGTGCTAGCAGTCTTTGTTTTAATGGGTCAGCTTAATGAGGTTGGTGCAGTTTAGCTCAGCACATTCTGCTTGGCAGAAACAACAGTTACCTTAAGGCCAGGTACCTAACAGAAGCCATTTCACTTAAACAGGACTTTCCTGGCCATTGTAGTAATCATTTCTGTAAGGTAACATTCATGTTGAAGTACTCTCCTCGTTCAAAGATGTGTAATCATGCCAAATTCTGCCTGTCCAGTGGAAAAGCTGGAAAGAGAACTTTAAAATGTTGAACCACTTTTCCAAGAAAATGTTAATCTACTCTCCATTGCAAAATCAGTTCTCAGCTCATATTTATATTCCAGGCAACAGGTTAATGCATCACTGAAATGTCAAAGGACACAATGTTTCTAGTACTTATAAGAGAATTACCAATTCTACTGGTAAATGGGAAACCTTTGTGTTTAAGCTGTGATGTGCTTATATGCGTATAGAAACAGCCTTAAGAGATCTGACAAATAAAAAATAGCAGGAAAAGTTTTGAAGGCTTATGCAAAGAAGTTAAGAAAAATATTAGCTTTTTCTTCTTCCCTAGAGTAGACCCAGACATTTCAAATGAATTCTGACCTGTAGTTGGTAACCAGATAAATCCTTTTCATCTTATTGTTTATGAGAGTGAGAAGAAGGCTCATTGGAATACCCTGGAAAAATTACAAGGATCCAGTTTCTTGGCCAGTGCCCACTATGGGACTCCCTTTCTCCTTATTGGGAACAGCAGGCTGATGTACTGCATGCACTGAAACAGCTCCAGTGGGAGCTGCAATAAAGGTCTGCTCTGAATAGCTCATGGAAAATACTAGGGTGGTTCATCACTGAATATTTCACTAACATGCCAGCGCAGAGTAGTAAGCAAATATATTTAGTACATTAATCTGTTTCCTTAGAAATTGATGCTGCCTTACAGGATATGCTGGATTGTGGCCTACTGCAAGCATTTCAAAGAGTAGCACAGACCTTGACAAAATAAGCGTAATTATAGCATATGTAGAGTTCTTGGTTTTCAAATGCCATGCATTTGGAAATATATCTATTTCAATAGACGGGCACAGAGGAGAGGATTTGCAAAAGGTCACAATATGAAACTACAAGAGTTTTCTGGGATGAGGAAAACTCAGCCTTTACTTACACCACAGCAACTCTATTAGCATCACCTAGAGTTTTGTGGCTGCAACAGAAACAAAAAACAAGTCGTGAATAACTACATGGGCAGGCTGCAATGAAGAGGAAAACAAGACTTAGGGATTACAAACTTCCTTTCATTGTAACTGTGCAGTAAATGCAAGGGAAGAATCATGATATTTGGAACTTTTTCCCCAATGGACAATAAAATACAGCACCATAAAACTAGAGAAATTCAAACTGCTGTTTTGGAGAGGGAAATCAGCTCCAAATGGCTCAGAATTCTAGTGGAAGAAATGAGTACTGGGGTCCCTTTGGGGAATTCAGATGCTGTGATTCCTCAGGTAGATGTTAAGGTGAGGTTTGTGATGGGAGAACAGAAACCATAAAACACCCTCCTTGGGGAAGTGGTAATGCCTGTTGGATCAAAGGCCTGATGATCCATCATCAGCACTGCATCTCCCGTGGCTCCTTCTGCCTGCTCCCTCCCCCAGCTCCATCCAAGTCATCACTGGACCAAGACTGGAGCTGTGATCGCAGAGCTGCTACAGACTGCTTTTTTGAAGAGAGAATCGGGGCTTTTGGCTATGGCATGTTCTGAGCCTTGGGACTCTGCAAAAGCAGGCCTATCTCGGTGGTCCTTTCCAGGACCAAGATGAGCATGTTTCATTTGCTGCTCTCTTGTTAGTTACTTCAAGTATTTCAAGCACCATCCCCTTAGTTGTAGTGTTTACTACTACACACTGAAATTCTAGGCATTTAGAAAAGTACTCAGAAATATTTGCAGCTCATTTCAGCCAGAGACAAGAACAGAAATTACTGGGAACATTTTTAGGATGCCTGAGACCACTGGATTTCCAGATGGTTTTCTGTTTCAGTGCAATTCTCCTGTTACAAAAGGAGGCTGGAGCAGGGTGACATGTCACCTGGAGAATTCTGTTTTGACTGGGTTGTGGGAGAGATAATTTTGTGCATCTTCATCCTACAGCATCCCAGCTAAAAGCTGCTGTGTCCTTGAGCTGTGTATGAACTGTGCATCAAAGAACTCCATGCACCTCTTCCCAAGTGGAAGGTGCCTCGTTCAAAGAGCAAAATTAGTAAGTGAGCCCATCATCCCTCCCGACCATATCATATTTTCTCACATCTCAGTATGTAATGACCCATGAAGCTTGAGGCCGAAGGTTTGCAGCACTAGTTAAGGATGGTTATCTACCCAAACCCATGTGCCCTTGAGGCTGTGATTCTACTTCCAGTGGCCAAAACGTTCTAGGGAAAAAAGGCTACTAAAATAAATTCTGTATTTTTTTAAACAACCACCAAGCCATTAGAGAGATTTTAGAAAACCATTATAGAGGAAGGCTGAACAACAGTAACATTCAAGAAATGGGAGGTGGGCAGGCTGCTGCTTTAACTTCAGCAAAATGGATTCAGCTATAAGCAGTGTAGCAGTACATCAGAGCTCAACATCAACAGCAGAAGAACACACAAGTATTATATGATTAATGGGGCACTTGTCACACTTTCTGCACCTTGAGTAGAGAAGGTAAGACAGGACTATGTGTTTGTTTTTCAGCTTTGTGATCAGTACATTCATCCTTCCTGAAGCTATTGCTCAGTTCAAGTCCTTGTGTTTTCATCTTTAGATCTGATGATTGCAATCATTGCACCACATATCATTTGAAATCCCTTACCTTTAGCTTTTTATTTTTAGGCTGACTGCATGGTTTCCATTTATCTGCAAGGAATGGATGGGTATTATAGGAAGATTACATGGCAGATGGAGGAAGACATGCATCTCTATTTTGATGCAATGGTTGATGTGAGGAATGCACCTCTAAAGCAGCTCACTTGGGAATGAGATTGGAGGATAGCAAATGAGGAGAACAGACCAGTGGATCTTCATGCAGTATCAAGAGAGGGGCAGCATCACTTGGACAGAAGAGTGTCTGGAGGCTGCTAGGGCCATCTGTCTTCTCCTTTGGTGAGAGGAAGGTACAGTGTATCTCAGTATGTTTACACACGTACATGTGTTCACTTCTGATAAAGTACAATCCCCCAACAAGAATAGCAGAACTGAGCAACTGCCCTTCTTTCCATGCAGCTTTTCTAATCTGTGCTGCAAAGTTCTTTCCTGAGCCAAGAAACACAGGCTTGAACCAGTTCAGAGTTTCTGTCAGCAGCAGCAGCAGCCTGCGCTATCACCACTGGGCAGGGAGCTGGCAAGAGGCCAGGGCTGTGGCGCGTTCAGCTCTGCTCCCAATTGCAATGTCTTGAGTGAGTTCAAAGTTGGGCAAAATGCCTTTGCATCTGTGAATACAAGCTTTTTGCTTTTTTCTACAGCCAATATGTGTTTCTACATAAAAATACTTAAGTCTGGTGCTAACAGTCCTGTCTGTTACTGTAATAAATCATTGCCATTACACAAAGACCCAGGTAAATTTATAAGGAAGTATCCCAAACCCTAGCCTGATCTGTGCTGGACATCTCTGTAGGAGGTACTAATGGGGGAGCAGAAGTTATCAGCAATACAGAGAGCTCTTGTGAGCAAAAGCTAAGCACTGCCTCCTTGAATGGGCCCAGATGAGCATCTTTTGTTCCCATTGATGTCACCAAAGCTGGAGACCCTCAGCATCTACAATGCAGAATAGACTGCAGTTCTTGGTGTGAAATACTTTTATATTTCTCAATAAGGATGATGCTATTGCTCGGGTCTGATCTTGTGAAACAAAGAAAGACACCAAACTGTCAGGCTGATCATTTAATGCCCATTCTTATATTAGCACTGGCAGTGTAGTTAGGAAAATTAAATGCTAAATCTCCTTTCTGCTATATATTGCAAGTAACAAGATCTTTGGTTTTTTTTGCCTAAAACTACAAATGTTCTTCCTTCCAGGACACTGTCTGAAAACCTACCAGAATGATCTTACGGTACCATCTGACCTAGGTTTATCACTATCCCTGCATATTCAAAAGGTGCTTTGTTTTGCAGCAGCTATAAAATAAGCACTGTGATTTCACAAACTAAGGTTTGTGGGAATCCCCTAAAGTTATGCTTATATATTATATAGCATTCTTGTATACTGCAGAGTTGAATCTTTTCTTTTGCTCCATCATAGTTAAAAATCCAGCCATTTCTGTTCAAGAATGAATTTTGCTTTTTTAGCACTTTTTTTTTTAAATAAACTGTTAAATTTTACTTTGTTCTTACACAGTTGCATGCAAACTTGAAAACAGATTTGAAATAAACAGAAACATCAAAATAACTGAGAAAGAAATTAGGATCTTTAAAAGTCTATTGATGGAAGGACTGTTTTGAACTATAAGTCTTCCCAGTGTTTAGGTTTTTTTCTCTGCAAGGTCCTTAAATTCTTGAACGAAGAATGAAAAAAACCCGCCAAGATTTGCTTTTATATTAACGTATAGCCAAAACTTTCCTTAATGTAAATCTCAGAATAAATTAATCCTGTGCTATGCTTTGATTCAGTGTTAATCTGGAGAGTATGATAGTGACCTATAGGCTGTAAAACCATATGGAAAATAGCTCTCAGAAGAGCTCTGCTTACACCCTGATATCTATTTCTTTTTCTTGGCTTTATGTCTTCAGCTGATTTCTTCTTCCTTCTAACTTTAATCTGTTGCTCCAGTGGCTTTTCTGTTAAACTGAATTAAATTTGTGAGACTGTTGAGCACGGTGTGGATGAAGACCTCATGCTGAACTCTAGCAAGTGGTGCAGAGACTGGAAACTCCACGGAGGGTGAAATCTGAATCCGGGATTACCTGAGGAATTAAGACTCTTTGCTTTGTGCTCGATTCCCACTGATGTCCAGAGGATGGTGCTACTTGTCTTTTAAAGAATTTTTTGTCGAGTAAGAACTGCAGAGAAATCTTTCTCGTATTGTGGCATTGTCTCCTCAGCATGGTCTGTTTGTCAAAACCAGCCAGCACCCTCATTTCCAGAGATGAAAAATGAATTACAGCAAATATTGACATGTGTCTGTTCTGATTGGTTAAAGATGAGTTTTAAGCACTTGCATTAGGAATAAAATTCAAATGGGGACATGCCATTGTAGTGGAAATTTTAATTCAATATAAGTTTCTATTTCTTTCCCGCAAGCCAGGATCCTTATGAGAATGTGTTTCCCTTAATACACTGCATCCCTTCTTGTGGCAAGGGACAGCACCATCTTAGGGTAAACTGGTCCAGATGCATCTTGTCTTAACCACAATGTGGTCTTGAAAGCTGCTACTTACAGCATAGGATGGGGTGATGTGAAATTAGCTAATAACACATTATAGGAGTTTTAGGGAAAAGATTTTTTTTTTTCCAATGGAAATATGTTTCTTTCACAAAACTTTAGTTCGGTAAAAACTGAAATTGTAACAGTTTTGACAACTTGTTTAGATTCCCCTTCATGTTGGATGCAATGTGTGGAGTGAGGAAGCAAGCAAGCCAGCTTTGTCATTCTCCTGGAGTCTACTGGCAAGTAATGTCAAGGAGAAAACTGAAAAATATGTTTCCTGCCTCTCCCTGAACTTGGGACATCAGCTGTTGCTAAACAAACAAAATCGATGACTAAAAGCAGCTTGGACACACAAGGCTCTTAAACTTTCAGTGTTTGCAGGGGACAGCAGTTGTGGCCCAAATCCTTCTGTCGGCTCCGCCAGGCTCGTGAATGTGCTGCGTTTGGAAATGATGTAAAATTAAATGGATGGATATTTCAATACATCCACTGCCAGTGAGAAATGCCTCCTTGCCAGAAGCGCCTTTATCAGAGGGAGCTTTTGGCTCACGGGGTCTATCTGAGCAGGATCCCCGGGGCTGCAGAGCTGCGGCAGGGGAGCAGGAGCGTGGGATGCCAGTGGCTTCCCTGTCACTCCTGCCCGGCTTGAAAGCCTCGTGCTTTAGCAGGATGACTTCAGACTTGGTAACCAGCCTTAGGATCCTTTTGCATTAACTGCTCTTAGCTGGAAACCTGATGACTGCATTTTGGATTCCTTTCTTTCACTCTCATATCATTTTCCTGGAAATCCGTAGGAACCACAAAGCTCTTCCTGCACTGCAATGAGATCAGAGGTGAATGCAGTCATTGCGTCCCTTAACTCCTCCATCCCTGCTCGTTCCCTGCATACAGTTTTCTCTTTTCCTCCAATTTCAGGAACATATGTAAATAATTAACTTAGAAATTATACAGGCTTATCACACTATATCCAAACAGATGGAGAAACACCATTAAGTTGATTTGTTCAGGCAGCCACATGCTAGACGCAGACCCAGAAAAAACAAGGAAATGAGTAGTTACCACTCTTAACGGTATGTAACTGATCTCATGGCTGCTATTGCCACATGTGACATTACAGCCCATTTACTGTAATCTTAACTCTGACCCACCCAGCCCTTTCACCATACTCTTTCCCCTATCAAATAGCTGTTGTGAAAGTTTATTTCTACTGCAACAGTACGATGTGGTTGCAGCATGTATCCGAATCATGCATAACCTAGCTGGTTCACGTCACCCTAGCAATAGCACTGAGATGTGGGCATCAGTCCAGTCTTGCTCTCAGTAGTTATTTTAGAAGCACTGATTCAAGCATGGCTAGGGATTGTGGCTGATCTGCTTGACATCTTGGCCTGGTGAACTCACATACAAACCTTGCTCCTTAATAATAGTGGTAGGTGTGAGACAAAGGCATCTTAATGCTGGGAAATGTTCTAGCACTGCCATATGCAGAGAAAGGGTTATGTGAAATGCGGATGTCAGGTTAGGAAGAGCTGCCAACTAGAATAGAAAATAAATGCATTTAATTTTTTCAAAGTAAGGAGTAGCTTTTGCTAGAGCAACAGAGATATTGAAGCTAGGACATCACTGAAAGCAAACCCATTTGTTGTTGCATGTGATATAGGCAATGGCCAGCTGAGAAGTGTATGCTATACCGGGCACAGTTCTTATGGACCATTAATATTTCTCTTCATTTCATTTGCCAAGGGAAATAAGTGCATCACTCAGGTAATCTAGTCAATCACATGTAAATTTGAAACCTGTCTCTCTTGCTTGATGGTGAATAGAAGAATAATGCAACACTTGGAAACTGAGAAATTCTTGCTTTTTAGCAAAAGGAGACTATGTTGCTGGGCATCCACTATTTTACCATGGAAATTGTGCCAGGACATCACAGCAGTATTGTGCAGAAATACCCAATGGCTTTTCACTTGCTGACTTTGGTATCAGTTACAAACTAGCCACAGCAGATCACAGCTCAGGTGAATTTGGCATGCCTCTTGGTGTGGGCTGCAAAAGCTACTTCAACTCTGTGTTACTGCAGCTAGGCAGCTCCAGACTGTTCTTGGGTAGCCAGAACACAAGCAAGTGCTGAGGGGAATGGTGCCCTTTGCCTTCACTGTGCCCCTTGAACCAAACCCAAGTATCTTACAATTGACCAGTGCCACTGCTCTGCACTTGCACTGAGCACTGGGATGCTTATTTTGTATAGTGAGCTTTTTATCTTTGTTTTGGGGGCAAAGCTGAATTTGTGGATATCTGTCTTACAGAAGAAATTTATGCTTCTGTACTTAGGAATTTTCTTTTTTGAGTGTCTGTTACTGGGACTGGCTTTTCTGGTCTCTGTTCCCTGCTGGAGTGGTCCATGTAGTCACATTCCCCACAGAAGGCAGCGATGTCCTGGCAGGAGAGACAATGGGGCTCTGAAAGCACTTTCTGTGCGTACATGTGGGCAGTGTGTCCAGACTGTGGCTGTTTTCTGACATGGGAAAGCTGCTTATCAAAGTCTTTTCTCGGCTCTACACTACTGCTGCTAACTCAAAGTCAAGCCAGTAAGGGGGTTTCACTGCTTTGGAGATACCTTATGTATTCATAAACAGTCTTTGTTTGGGATTTTGAAGCTCTCCACAATTTTAACCTCTGGGATACTCTCTTTTGGTCTCTCCAGGTTTTTTTCCTGAGGGTTTTCACCCTCATCACCTGTAAGAAATACTTGTGTACTTCTTTTATTTCTCACTTCACTTTGAGGGCTATATAAATCTTAGGCAAGTATTGCCAGATGACTATCTGATACCTCAGTTCCAATTCACCCAACAGTTGCTGTTTCCAGTACCTGCTGCTACTTCCCTAATTCCACAGCTTTTGTACTCATTTGACATAGATTTGCCTACATCTCCTCCAGACTACTTTTCTGATACGAAAGCTTCCCTACAGTAGTTTCTATTCCACTGCTGAAACTGCTTTGACGTTGAAGGGCCATGTGGAAGGATGTCGAACCGGTCTTCGCCCCATCCTCCTCTGCTGCCAACTCCCAGCTGTCCTATTTTCACACCTCCATCCCAGCACGCAGCACTTCAGGTGCATCCCTGAAGCCTCGCAAAATTCGCCCCTTCCCCCCTTTTTTTTTGGGGGGGGGGAAGGGTGTCACCGCTCCGCCTTTGGAAATGCAGCTCCGGTTTTTCTGGCTTACCGTTTCCCTGAGTCCTGTGCACCAGTGGAAATGCGAGCCAGCCGAGGGGAGCCCTGCAGCCGCCGGAGCGCTCCTCCCCGGCCGGGGCTGGGAGCAGCCGGGAGGTGTCGCGGCTCCCCCGCCGAGCCAGTCCTGCCTGTATCCCTGCCTGCAGCCCTGCCTGCAGCCCTGCCTCCAGCTCTGCCCGTATCCCTGCCTGCAGCCCTGCCTCCAGCTCTGCCCGTATCCCTGCCTGCAGCCCTGCCTCCAGCTCTGCCCGTATCCCTGCCTGCAGCCTTGCCTCCAGTCCTGCCTGTATCCCTGCCTGCAGCCCTGCCTGCAGCCCTGCCTCCAGCTCTGCCCGTATCCCTGCCTGCAGCCTTGCCTCCAGCCCTGCCTGTATCCCTGCCTGCAGCCCTGCCTGCAGCCTTGCCTCCAGCCCTGCCTGTATCCCTGCCTCCAGCTCTGCCTGTATCCCTGCCCGCAGCCCTGCCTTCAGCGGTGAAAACACCACAGATGCCCAAGTACACATTTAATGCCAAAGCGAGTGTGTGTTTGGGCTTGGCCTATTTGGACTGCAACAGCCTCAATTTAGCTTTACGAGGAAGGGCTGTGTTATTTGCTGGTACTCGGTATGCTGAGTGCTGTGCTGAAATGC
Source organism: Pandion haliaetus (assembly GCA_013401275.1). Taxonomy (NCBI): domain Eukaryota; kingdom Metazoa; phylum Chordata; class Aves; order Accipitriformes; family Pandionidae; genus Pandion; species Pandion haliaetus. The sequence continues at coordinate 98,087 of VYZV01023989.1, forward strand.
TACTGAAGTACCAGTTGGTGCTGGGCATTTCTGATCTGCTTTTGTCTGTCAGGATCGTAATGAGGTGATTCACTGTGTCATCCTGTGCTGGACCGTGCTCAGCCTTCCTTCTCTGTGAGACGTACCTCAGTGGCTCGCTTGTGCAGTGCCTGTTTTTTTGCTGTTACTGAGTTACTCTGTCATTACTCTGTGCAACGGGGACAGTGACTTTATTGAGATGTATTCCAGGCAATATTTTCAATATAAATATTTATGGGTAGAATTTTCAAATACTATCTAGGAGCACAAATCCTGCTGAATGTCAGTATGATTCATATTCCTACAAGAACATTGGGCAATGCAGCTCTGCACATTTATAATGACAAAAAACTGGCTATTGCTGTGGTTTGAGTAGATGGCAGGCTAATATGAGTTCCCTGTAGAAACAGCATTAGCCCCAGCTAGGGCTATATGCCTGTGTGCTGTATCTAGCTGAGAATAAAGTAGATTTTTGAATTCCAAATTCTGAAGTTGCAAAGTAGCATTTAGAAAAGAAAAAAAAATGCCTAGCTTTTATTTAGTGTGAAAACCTACTGCTTTTGAGATTTTTCCAAAGCTTTCTTTTTAGTGTAAGACAGTACTACTTTTTTAAGCCTTTAAGCTTTCTTTTCAAATAGTCTCATGATTGCCATTCTAACTAGGAAAAAAAGTATTTGCAAATAAAAAAAAAAGTATGAGTGGTGGTTGCTCAGTGTCTGCATCCACAGCAGAAGTCTGGGAAAGGAGAGGAGAGAGAAAGGAAAAAGTATTTTTCCTGACTCACTGTTTAAATGATGAAGTGTCCGTTAATAGGATCATATTATAGAATTATAATTCTAACCTTTTCAAAGGGTTTCCATCATTGCAGATCTTGCAGCTCGTGCAATTACAGTATGATATAAACATTTTGCTGGAGAGTTTGATTTAAATACAGGAAGACTTTTTGTAAGGTCAGTGCTGTGGTACAGAACTTATGTTCTTCGGGCATTCACTCTAATTACAGATTTGTTTTTGATACTGGGCCTGACTGATCTTCATGTGTTATGTGTGGTCACTCCTGTGCTGTATGTGTTAGAGAGATCACTCACTGCTTAGAAATAAAGGATCCAGTTTTATCTCTGGCACAGCTTCTTTCTTGCATTTTGGTGTGTTTTTTTGTTCTCCCAGTGGGTGTGACCTCCTGTATCTGGTCATGAAATGGGGGTGTTGGGCTGGAGGTGGGAGTATCATATAGAGGTGTTACATGTGAAGTAAAACTCAATTAGGTGGCACACGCCAGGTGCTGCCTCCCTCCTGCACTGTGACCCTGTGTGCCCAGTGCAGTTGCTTGATGGATCTGGGTCACCAGCTGAGTTTCATGTGAAGGGGGCCATGACACCGAAGAGAAGCCATGGCACCATCCTGTTCATGCATTAGGCACAGGCCAAGCACCTGGCAGGAGTGAGATCTGTGAATATTGATGCCTGGTGGGTGAGATTTTGACAGAACTCTGCAGGCATGATTTTGTGCTTTGAGTCTTCCCCTCTGCCCTTTGCAAAACCACCCACTCCCCTGCTAGTGTTGGTTTTGACAAGCCCCTTCTAGATCCTAATGAAGACATTGCATCAGACTGACCTCACAGCACTACCTGCAAGATTTTACCCCTTTTCAGTTATCTTTCTCTTTGTAAGGGCTTCCTGTGACAGAACTTGTTATGTGGCCCAATCCAGAATAATTCTTTCCAGAAAGTTTGAAGTGCACCAAAAATGCAGGAAGCAGAATGGGTTTGTAAGGAACAAGTTGTGCTGGACAAGTTCGATTTTCTTTTTTTTTTTCCTATATAATTACAAAATTTGATCGTGTTGGGAGCAGAACAGGCAGGATTGCTGATGTGTCAATATAGTATACGTGTTCTAGAGACAAATGAAGGAGAGCGGAGGAGAAAGAAAGGGTCTAGAGGGCATGAACATTACAAAGGCGAGGGAAGGGACATACTGTGGTGCATCTACTTCGTATCATGTCTCCTCAACTATGTGCACTGTGCCAATGTGGGGATACAAACATCTCCCTTTGCATCTCATGTATTTTCCCCTTCCCCAGTAGAAAATCCCTGTGAAAGCCATCTAGTCTCCCCATCATCAAGCATTTTGTAACTAGGTGTAACAGTTACTTCTTGCCAGTTAAAGACTGTTCTCTAAAGAGTATTTCCTACTTGTTCCTTTGTTTCTGCACAGCATGACATCTTGTTTTAATTTTTTTAATCAGTTGGACTTCTGGCATTTCCCTCAGGAGACTATTCCAGTCTAAAGAAAGCAGCATTAGAATTTCTTCTCCAATCGTCAGCAAAATTTTTCCTTCACTAAGCCAGGGAACAGTGCTACAGGAGACAACCTGTAATGGTGGTGGAAGAAAAGGTGAAATGAGGGGGGAAAAAGTACAAAAGCGAGAAATAAAAAGAGCATGAAGGAAGGCATTGATAACTGGCTGGACATCTGAGACCCTGGTGAAATTAAACATTTAATCTTTATTTCTTGTGTTCTCTACTTTTCATAGCAGCAGGAAGGAAGGAGATGTTCTTCCATTAAAAAAAGTACATTAAAACTCTATTGATGTTCTTTTCTGGTGCTGAAGAACTCTGAAATATGAGGGTGGAAATGGGTTAATATCCAGGGCAGGCATTTTTGAGGGTACCTAAAGAACTTTGGTGCTGAGCTCTCCCTAAAGCCCTTAAAGAGTGGAGTGACAAGCTACATAAGCTCTTTTTCAAAATCCTCTCCTTAAAGAGCATATTAAAGCAGAATTGGAAAGCAGAAGGCAGACAGAGCGGTACAGATATCCAAGTAGTGATTAGTCGTGAGGTTGGCAGAAGTAATACTCAATTATTTGTTTTGCAGCTTTGTTTATGACCTGCATGTTTATGGCAGGGCACCACTGGGCAAAGACACAGGGAAAAGAAAGTCTCAGGGAGCTTGCTTAAATGTTTTATTCATTGCATTAATTTTTGCCTGAAGAGTTTTTTTTCCCCTTGGGGATGGAGGCCTTAAGATATGGTTCAACGGAGTGTGTGGAACTTGGCCAAGAAGCTGTCCCTGAAATTAATGACAGAGTTGGACTAAACCCTTTGTACCATTTGGAAATCAGCCACTGACACTTAGATAGGTTTGCCCTACGGTAAAACCCTTTTTCTTCCTAATGACTGAATTGGCCTTTTGGGTTTACCCTAAAGGGTAAACATACCCCACAGTGCTATTCAGTACTGCATGTGTATGGCAAGCAGGAGAGAGAACCAAGAAGCTTCAAGAAATATGAAGAACTCTGGCCTTTTATAGAAAATGAAGCTGTGAGCAGAGTTTGGGTCATAGATGCTGGTCCAGTCCTTCAAGTTTAGACACATCAGTGCAAAAGCTTAGATTTCAGAGCAGAACTGGTGATTGAATTGCAGCTCAGGACTGGGAGCTGCTGCTGTTTCTATTCAGGGAGTATAGAAAACTTCAGAAACATTTAAAAAATCAACCAGGAAAACGGCTGTTTGAAAACAATTTCAGGCGGATTTAAAGCCCAGGTAATGCTGTTGCTTCACTCTGCTTTTGCTGGCGTGCCCAGAACAGCTGTGTTTGATAGCTCCCCACAGGCAGGATGGCTTTGAAAGTCAAGTAGTGTGGTTTTGTAGTGTCAGCCTTCCTGGCATGTCTCAAGGATGTGGCTGCTTCTGATGGGATTGTGGGGAGTATGAGAGCTGCTGGGGGAGCTAAGGAACTATGGGGATAGACAGGAGAGGGGGAGGAGGAAGCGGGAGTGCTCTTGGATGTGTCTGCTAACTTTGCAGCACTGCTTTGGTGGATGTTTCTCTTCTCAAAGCAAAGCCCCACTGCTAGCTAATGAAAGCTGTGTTGGGGGGCAGTATCGTTTTGCACATTGCTCAGGAAGGCCTTGTGGATGTCAAGATGACAGCGTTAACAGACCAACTAGCTAGAAAGCAGGCAAGTGGGGGGCACGGTCGCATGGCCCATGGCCCTGAAGCTATGGGTTCTTCATGTGTGTGCATTTCCCAGGGTGTGAGACTGTGAGTCAGGTCAGTCAGGAAGGCCCACGCCTGGCCGTTGCCCAAAGCATGAGACATTTGTCACTGTACTTGCACTGGGGAAGGGGAATGGAGCTGGAGCTGGAGCTGGGAAGTTGTGGGTGGCAGGAACCTCACTGTGGTCAAGCATGGGGTCCTCACTCCTCTTTCTTGATCTCACACTCCAGACATTGTTAGTCAGAAGAGAACATGAGGACTTGATGGGCTACATGCTGTAATTTGGACCAAGGAGCAAGAGCAAGACTTCATCCAGGCCCCACTTGAGAGAAGGCACATGTGATGGAAAGGGGGATGATCTGGAGGTTGTAAGACTAACTTGTTAATAGCTACATCGTGTACAACGCAAGCTCCAGGCTCTGTTGCAGTGCAGGCTGTAGGCTCCTTCCTGGCTCCTGAGGGCTGTCTGCCTGCATGGTCCGAAATCTACCTTTCTTTGATTGCTCTGAAATTTGATAGGACTTGCAGAAGGCCAGCACAGGGATATTCTCCCATTTTAGAGTCACTTAAGCAAGGAGATCCCGAGATACAGTCCTCTTCTCACCATCCTTGTCCTTTCTTCCTCCACATCCTTGTTCTCTGCCACAAAAGACAAACAAAGGGAACCAGCTCCACTTCTTTGACTCTTTACTTTTTATGTGCTTGAGAACCAGACCTTTGGCTTAAATGTCCAGGGCTATGACTGCGTGTCCTGGAGGAAAATGCTGAAGGACTTCTAGCCTGTCTGCTCTTGCATGAGCTGAGAGGACTCCTGCAGATTCTATCTATGCTGGCATGGCTGGTGGGGACTCAAAGCCAGCCTGGGCAGAAATCTAGGAGTGGGAAATAGGAATTTTGCTGTGCTTCTCCCTCACCAAGACTGTTTTTCATGTTTATTTGTTTGGATTGCATTCTGTGGGAAGTCCAGAAAGCCTGAAAGCTGTTTTCAAAAAAGAAAGAGGCTAAGGGTTTCTGAAAGGGGAAGGATGAAAATTTGGATGGAGCAAGAAAGCAGGACAGTGGAGATGATTACAGTGAGGGAGCTCTGGTTAGTCTCTCAGGCTCCTTTCTTTAGGTGTAAGCAGCAGGGGTGGAGTTGGGAAGAGGAGGAAAGACCCTGGAGGCATTTGAACCCATTTCCCACCCTTTCATTAGGATAAAATGAGATATGGAGCTTTCAGAGACTGCCTCCACCACCCTCCCTGCTTCTCTTACGAACAGGGATCCAGGGGTCTGGTCAGAGTTGTGTGAGACAGGGTTCACCTCCATGTGGTACTTGAGGTAAAGAAGGGAGATGGTGAGTGAGAACTTCCCTTTCCTCCATCATGTGCTGGGATGTGGGTGACACTGGAGCCTTCCTGTCCCTTTGTCCTGAAGGAGGACTGCTTTTCTGCAGGGACAGCTGATGGCAGCAGACTTGCCAGGTACCTACAGGGCTTCCAGCCTGGCATGACAGGTGGAGTGATGTAGCCTTAGACTGATCTTCTCTGGCTGCATTCCTCTTGTGGGGCATTCTTCAATGGGCCACTTCGCATTCCCCACTGCAACCAAACCGACTGTTAGCTGAAGAAGCTGTTTGTTGAAGGACAAAACTGTTCTTCCCTAAATGGTGACATCACCTGTTCCCATCTCATGCCTTTTTACAAAGCCAGTGCCACAAAATCCCCAGCTTGGTTGTCAGAAAACAGACCCCAAAGGGCCACACCCTGGAGATCTTAATATTCCTGGTTTTATGTGGCATTTCCATGTATCCTGATACCACTTTGCCTTTGTACTAAGCAGCATGTTGCCACTTACTACAGAAATGATGGAACTCCTGCTTTTTCTCCAAAGAACTGGTTTTCACTGCAGAAAGAAGCCATTTTATGAAGATTTACAATCTTTGGATAAATATGAGGCCACAGGATGCTCTTTCCCTTTCTTATTATTAGACCTCTGATCTTTACCTCTCTCCTTTTAAACTGCCACAAGTGCTGCGATCTCTTAAAAGCTACCTCGCTGTATATGGAGATTAGACGAATGGACATGACCAATGCAGATCTTCCTGGCTTTGACAACCTGGACCAGGCTGATGTGCAACCAGCTGGAAGGATGGCAGACCAAATCCATTCGCAGCTCTTGAATCATGGGGCTAATCTTACCTTTGCTGTTAGCATCTGCTTTTTTTGCTTATTTTGTTTGTGCCCTAATTCTCGATGGTTTCACCCTTTGCATTGGCAGGTGGGAACATCCATTGAGCCTTACTGGTGGAAGTCTTTTTTAATCCAGTGCGTATTTCCCACAGTATCCTGGTGAGTCAGACTTCTTTCAGGATAGAGCTGTGCTTGCAAAACTTCACACATTGTTCCATGCAGCGGGACAGACCCTCCCTCTGGATATCATGCTTCAGTGTTTTACAGTAGTGTATCATTCTGCAGCAAGCATATGTGGGCTGAGTCACAGTATTAACAATGTCAGTGTTTGTTTTTAATCAGGCAGACCAAGTGCAACCTTCAGAACCAGCCCTGTGTCAAAGAAGGCAAAGCATAGGGCCTAATGTTTATTTTCTTTAGCGATTAGCTCTATTTTCTTTGCATTCCAGACAAACTGCTTCCCCACTGTTCTCTGACTGAAAGCAATATATCCCCTTAGCATGTGGCATGACAAAATTAACCCCTGGGCAACAAAGCGACAAGAAACAAAGGGTTGTTTGTTAAACAAAAATCTATTTATGCAGGATCAGACATCCAGACATGGCAAAATAAGTTCCTGTATTTATTAGTGATTGTGTAATACTACTTCGAAGCTACACAATGAACCTATAAAGATGAATGCATTTTTTTGGGTTAAAAAAATGATCTGTCTTTGAAACAGACAATTTTGCAATCACGACAGCAGGTAAAAGCAGAGCTAGATGTTCAGCAGATGAAAGTCCGTGTAATTCCCTTCAAAAGTTCTGGTTATGTCTGTACCCACTGCAAGTCTAGCTCAGAGTGTTTTAAACTTTAAGCACTGTCCCAATTCGAAGAAAGTGAGTCTTTAAGACCAAGCCTGACTTTCTTCATTTTCTCTAATGGAAAATGGAAATTGGAAATAATGGGGTAAGCTTTGATATATTTAGATGTTGCCTTATATATGGACTCTTAAGCTGCAAGCTGAAGGGAGATTATTTTCATGGTTTTTCCCTGTTAAAGTGCTGGCACAGCACCAGTGAGCAGTAGGACCAGCAGAATTGTCCCTCCCTGCCTTCGTTATTGCCTCAAGCTGAATCCTGTTGTGTTAAATTTTATACGCTGCTCAGTAAGACCTTGAAATGCAGTTGCTGAACACACTGTTAAGGAAGTTTCTCTCTCCCCTTGTTTTTTATTTCCCTGTGCCTTGTTCTGCTCATGAAGTCTGCTTTTTCAAATCCAGCTGCTCTTCTGGCTTGAAGGAATTCATTCCCATTTTTCTGGGAAAGAATCCATCTTTCTGAATCTGCCTGTTGGCAGGTAATGTCTCCTGCTCATTGCATTGGTCTAGATGGCCTCTGAGTGTTCAGAGCTCCTTGAGGATTACAGGGATATAATCATAAATGTGAAGAGGAGAAGTCCTGTCTTGGAAAAGAAACAGCAAATTGCATGTTGCTATTTTGTGCTGGAAAATGGGAAGAAAGGAATAGCTTAAGTATACGTGACCTTGCCTTGATGGACTAAGTGACCTCTGAAAGTCCTTTTCATCTCTGTTTTCACTTAGTGTGTGATAAACACATGTTGTGACACGTGCATTGTGCGTGTATTTTACCTCTATGTCCTCCTACAAGGTCTCTCCTTTAAGGTCTCTGTTGCCTACTTTTTCTTGAGCTTTCTGGGGAGGGGGCAAGGGGAGGAATGCCTGTTCAAGTCTGTCCTGCAAGTCAGTACTGTCCCCTCTCTCACTAACTGAACTTGAAACGGCTGGTGAGAAACGGCCAAATGTATTAGATTAGGGTGTCTCACACTTCAGTGAGCTGCCTTGATTGTAAAGGGAGTGAAAAGGCAGGGGGACTTGCGTTCAGAGATGACGAATCAGATATGGAAGTATCATTTTGGTGTTTTGCAGGTCACACCACAGAAAAGTCTAAAAAATTACTTGATCAAATGGATGAGCTTTCTTCATGTTGAAGGAACCTCTAAACAAGAGTTTTTGAGAGGTGTGTTGAGGGCCCCAGGGAAATGCTCAGTAAGTTAAATATTGACAGCTTTATTCATTACTTAACTTACACTGTGCAGTGCTTAGTGATATGCAAAGTTAGGACCTGCTATGCTTGGTGCTGTATAGAGCAAGGAAAATTTAAAATTGCCCTTGTGAAGACCTTGAAATTGTAATGCACAAGGAGCAAATGTGCCTGTAGTTTTTGGGGCAAGGAGCTTTGCTGTGAGGGAATAAAGGAGAAGCAAGAACAGCTTCAACTTGTTAAAATGAATTGATGAGAAATGCTGATGGGGTAAATAGTGAGAATGCATTTCAAAAGACAGACGGTATGGTGGGACACAGCTTTTGAAAGTCATAAAAACTCAGCATGATGCAGTCTCTACTGCTAATTTGACACTTGTGGCAAGCAGCTTTTGGCTGTAGAAGTCAAGCATCTTCTCTTGTCTCAGAGATGGGGGGATTATTTAGGAGGTGGAGACTGGATGGAGATATGCAAATAGCATTGCACATAGTGGCATATTCACTACCTTCACTGAAGCAGTTCTTCAGTGGTGTTTGGTGAGATATTCAGCTCTTGGGGTTGCTGCAGAGCTTAAAGCAGCTTGCGAAAGATAATTGCACAGCGTGAAGGGAAGGAAGAAGTTCTGAGCAGGCGGAGAGACCAAAGTACACATCTTCTGCACAATATTGGGGGGAAAGATATTTCACCAAAAAAAGAAGGGTGACGTGTGAGAAATCTTTGTAGTTAGCTTGTGAGAATTGGAATAGGAAGAAGCTATGTGACCAGGGAGAGAAATCAGTCTGTGACAAGGCCTCTGAATGTGCCATAGCAAGAAAAGGCTATAAAGATGAAAAGACAATAGTCACCAACAATATTAGAGAGACCAGGGTGCTGAGAATTCACAGCATAGCTACATTTACAGACATTTCTGCCTAAGAGGAGTAATGGGGATCTTTGGAAGATAACAGGCTGATGACTTGTGGAAAGAGAGAAGTTGCTATACATAGTCTCTGAATGTGGAAGAACCATTGCTCAGGAGGATGTGAACTGGAAAGGCAGATAATTTGAGTTTCATAGCTGGTGGTCCTATGCCCATGGTGTGAGCCTCTGGAGATTTTGGAACACAGATTATCTGCAGCTTGAGTGAATTATGAAAGGGTGACATTTGAAGTAGTTAGCATTACTGATACCTGACCTCACAGTCTCCTTACTGTGATTAAGGAGAGGCTAATGAGTTCAAGTATCAACAGATACAAGTTGTTATTGTTTCTTCCAGCGTAAATCATCTTATACTTTTATTACCTCTGTTGGTTTTGCCTGGTCACTTAGCTTTGTTTTGTTCCCCAAGGCTTCAGTACTGTTGTATGCATCATTTTCTGTGAGCAGCTGATTTTGCCACTAAGCAGATCCCAAAATTGAAAGCCATAACCCTTGCAGGGAAGGGTCAGGAGTGGTAAGTCAGATACAATATGTGCATTTAAAGGCTACAGTAGTATGTGACAAAACTTCCTGACTAAGTTACAGCAGAAGAAACAAAGGTGGAAGGCTAGAAACTGGCATTTCTCCCATGCCAAGAGACTAGCTAACAAGTTGCAGGCGGTCACAGCAGGATCATGGTGTTACGGGTTTGTGTGGCACGGTTTTCCTTGGTGGCAGGGGAGGGGGGCTGCAGAGGTGGCCCCTTTAAGAAGCTGCTGGAACAATTCACTGCCCCAAAATGTCGGACGCGCCAAAATGTTGGACCCGCCTCT
>VYZV01023989.1:110609-123375 GCA_013401275.1 Pandion haliaetus
GGAGGCCTTTGTTATAGTTTCTGTCCCCTGTCAAATTGAGGAGGGGGAGTGACAGAGAGGCTTTGGTGGGCACCTGGTGTCCAACCAGGGTCAATCCCCCCCAGTTTTGTCTTAAAATGTCTTATTTGGTGTTTTTGGATGGGGGAAGGAGGACATTCCCACTGTTACTCCTATCAGTTCTGTGCTTTTGGAGAGATTGCATCCCCAGACTACCATGAAGGTGGAATTGTGTTATGTTGCATAGGAGCTTGAGGGGAAGAGGCAGTTGAGCCACAGATCCCAGTTTGGAAGGAAGATTCCTCATCCAGATGTGGTGAATGGATGGGAGGAGGGAGAAGATTATATCCGTGGCACCAGCTCTTTGCATTGGCTCTCAGTTACCTGTACTCCGTACCCAAGCAGTGGATTGTCTGTGCCACAGCGGAAGAGTTTGCTTGGATTTGGCAGGGCTACTCAGCTGAGGTGCAGTGTTTCACCAATCCAGAAATGCTGTTTGTTTGTCTAACTCAGCTTCAAACACATCACCAAGACTAATAAACAAATCCTTCTGGATCTAATTCAGGTCCCCCTGCATCACATTTCTAGAACAGGAGTGCAGCCAGGGCCACTCCGCATTTAATGCTGATTTTAGCTGGGTTTTATCATCGCTAGTGTCGTGGTTTCAGGTCAGTCGGTAACAAAGCACCACGAAGCCGCTCACTCACCCCCCACCCCCGCCCATGGCCACGGTGGGATGAGGAGAAAAAAACAAAGGCAGGCTCGTGGGTCGAGACAAGGACTGGGAGGGATCACTCCCCACTTATGGTCACGGGCAAAAGACAGGCTCAACTTGGGGAAGAAACAAAATCCATTTAATTGACTACCAATCAAATCAAATCAAACACACAAGGGTATTGGGAAGGGAAACCAAACATCAGAACACCTACCCCCACACCTCCCGCCTTCCCGGCTCAGCTCCATTCCTGGTGCTTTCTACCTCCTCCCCCCAGCGGCGCAGGGGAACAGGGGATGGGGTTGAGTCAGCTCATCACACATGGTCTCTGCCGCTCCTTTCCTCAGGGGGAAGATTCCTCACTCGTCCCCTGCTCCACCGTGGGGTCCCTCCCACGGGAGACAGTCCTTCACCAACTTCTCCAACGTGGTTCCTTTCTGCGGACTGCAGTTTCTCACAAACTTCCCTGGCGCGGGTCCTTTCCGTGGGCTGCTCTCCAGTCTCACACTGCTCCAGTGCGGTTTTTACCGTGGAGTTACGGCCATCTTCGGGAGCCTCCGCTCCACCACGGACCTCCATGGGTTGCAGGGGGACAGCCTGCCTTCTCACTACGGGCTGCAGGGCCATCAGCCTCCTCAGGCGCCCCCTCCTCCCCCTCCTTCTTCACTGACTCCAGTATCGGCAGAGGTGTTCCTCCCACGTTCCCCAACCCCCACACTGCCGGTTCCCCTTCTTAAATATGTTCTCCCAGAGGCGCTACCACCGTCACTCCCCTCCCAGAGGTGGGTCCGACATTTTGGTGCCAGGGGACTTTCCAGCAGCTTCTTAAAGGGGCCGCCTCTGCAGCCCCCCTCCCCTGCCACCAAAGAAAACCGCGCCACACAAACCCATAACAGCTAGCTGTGCAGGATCTGAGGTGATTTCCCTCGGAAGTTGTGCCTCTGCACCTGCTCCCCAGGACTTGGCTTGGAAAGCCTCTTGGTTGCTGTGCGCTGCTGCTGAAGGCAAGGAGTGAGCTTTTGAGCTGGCCTGCACCAGACCCCACACAGCTGGGTGCTGGGGATGTGTTGTAGAGAGGCTCTAACCACTCAGCTGCAACCAGCAGGACCAAGTGAAGTGACAAAGCCTGGCAAAACTGATACTTTGTAGGCACCTTACTAGATTTCCTAATTTATTTTAAAATACCCAACAGATTTCCCACTCTGTAGGATGCTCCAGCCCACTCCATGACCATGAATTACAAAGTAATGTTCTGCAGATTTGAATTGCAATGGCAGCTTAGTCAGGATACTAACCCAGACCCAACTTGAGCCCTGCAAAAGTGACTAAGATACAAAGCATCCACAGTTTCCACTGCTGGGGTTTGTGGCTGACCAGCACTTCTGAAAATGAGGCCACTTTGAGCTAAAAAAGAAAAGCAACCAAACCTTCAACAACTTTTAAAATATCTTCACATTAATCTCTTTGCACTCAATTTCTTCAGAAGCTAATGAGGTTAGTATCCTGAAGGAGTGTTGTGATACTTCATGGTGGCAATGCTCTGAGATCCTTAAATGGAAAATGCTAGAGAAATGGCCAGTTGTGTAATTATTCTAGAAGAGGGAAAGAGGGAGGGAAATTGCAGTGTAACTGTGCCTGGACAAGGGTGGGAAATAATCATTCAATGTGTAATGACTGAGCCGTCTGCAAGATACAGTGTAAAAATGCTTATTAGCAACACATTTCAAAAGACCTCTCATCTGAATTGCTATGCAATATAAAGAACTTGATAAGTTGTTAAAGAAATAAAGAATATTCTGCATAGGCTTCTCTAATTATGCCTAACTGTAAGTTTTAACTGAGCAAGGAGCTCCATCTGCTTCAACAATACGATTTATGATACAGTAGCTTGGCATCCTCTGAGTGCCTCAGAACAGTGAAATGCAGTAGCATATGTAAATAGTTCCTAATTATGCACAGCAATGGGAATTCACAGATGGGTAACACCACCATCTACCAAAGACCTGCTACATATAAATCCTCCTTGAAACAGTCTTGTATTACAATGGATTCTGGTAGTTTTGGGAATGGATTGTTAAGATTCCATTATCTAAATTGAGTTTCAGGCACGGGTGGGCTCGAGCTTGCTTTTATAGGAGGATGTATTGCAGACAATGGCATGAAGTACTGAACTGCACTGCTGAATACGGCTGCTACCCTATTGCTGCAAAAGCAATGTTTGCTTTGTAGTGATGGAAATAGGAATTTACGCAGATGCAATAGTACTATGCTTAGATAAAGAAGCCAGTTCAATGGGCCCATTTCCTTCTCCTGTAATAGGGTGAAATACCGGTGAGTTTTGCACTCAGTTGGCTGTCAGGTATTCTTGAGATAATTAGGCGTGAGTTCAGAAGTTGGGTTAATATCAGTGAGTCTGGGCAGCCAGTTCATCCTGTAATGAATAAGAAATAGTGGAACTGGAATTCAGAAGGTAAACGCTTCTGAATTAAAGCCTTTTCAGCAATCTCAGCTTCAGAGACCGTTATCATTTAGTCTGACTCAATCTATCATTTGAGTAATTTCACTATAAAAGTATAGCTGAACATAAAGCACTTAAATTGTTAAAAATCTGAAAGGATTTGGAAAATCCTGGACCTTAGAAGAGATCATGAAAGGTCAGTGTTCTTTTCCAGCAACAACACAGCAATGCCTTTGTATACAGACCGGCTTGTTACTTGTTTTTTTTAAAGAGGTGGCCCTGTTGATTAAGTAAAGAGGAGGCAAAATCCATTCCCCTGCCCTGCCCCCCTGCCACTTATCTTTTGAAGAACACTAGGGGGGGGTGAGTTTAGAACTCCAGTGATCTAGGAAGATGGAAGAAAATCTTTAATAAACATCGCAAAAATAACCACCCATGGAGGATTTTTGTTCTTAAGTGCAATAAGCAAGCTTTGGCATGGTGTTATGACATAACAGCATTTGCAGTGGACTTGCCAGAGGATGTGTGGTCATCTGGGAGTATTTTAGGAATAGATTTGCACAATCAGGCCCTTGATCCACTGGCTGAGGAGGAAGGCATCTTCAAAACTGCCTTGCAAACCCCTTGGTGACAGCAGTAAGTACAATCAGTTCTCATTCTAAGATCTGAGGACGTGACCAAGATAAACTAAGAGAACCATAAGCACAACTACACAGGTGCAAGTCCTGTCTCCTATCTTGGTCATGGGCTGGTAACAAATGCTTAGAGTAAGTATATAAGTATACCAACGATATTGAAGGAGATCCTGCCTCTGGGTCATTTGTGTTTGGTGGATTCTCTCTGAATTTGTCTCATTCCTATTTGAACTTGATTATAAACCTCTGTATCCTGTGGCAATGAGTTATATTATTTAATTATTGCTTTGTGTGTGTTTCTCAGGGGTGGGCCACCTCTTTTCATTTATTCTCAGCATATCACCTGGTAACTCCATTAGCCGATTTGAAATTTTGTATCATAAGAAACAGTGGGTAGTCATTCCTTGTTTCTCCTCCTCACACCAACTGTGATGGTATAGATGTGTATTCTACTTTCTTCCCAGTTGTTTCTTTCTTAAGTTGAGGAATTTGAGTCTAATTGATTTTTGCATGGAGCTACATACTGAGAGTAAATCAGATTCTATGGCTGCTGAGTGGAAACCATCAGGCCATTCACTTCATTTGGCCCCTGAAAATAGGGAGGAAATTCAGTGATGCTGCTACTGCTACCTCATGCAGAACTCAGGTTATTTCAAAGTGTGTTGTGTCTTCACAGCTTTTTAATTAGGGCAGCTTGTATTTTCAGGAATTAATTAACCCGTTCGTATACCAGTGCAGTGCCCTGACTCTCACCAAGAACAAATTATCCCTGGCCCAGCCTGGAACATGGACTGAACCAGCTTGTCTCCAAAAATTCCACTAGCAATAGGGACTATTATAACATAAGTAAGAAGGTCTATGCAGTCCTAATATATCTTTCCCAGAGGTTATTAAATTGCTCCCATACCATTCAGGGGATGCATTATAGTGCCTACATTTCAGTATCTTGGAAGCTACTGTTAAATGTAAGTAAACCAAGGATAAATCTTGCATCTCAGCGCCAGTCAGCAAATCAATAACATAAGAAGGAAAAGGTCTATATTTTAACTATTGTCTTCAGTTCAGGGGGATCTACTTCTGCTTCTCAAATTTGTTATTTTCCTGATATGAGAAGTGATCAGTTTGGTACTTTGTTGTTGGATAAAAATTACCTTTGATTTACAATGTTGGCACAACAAGACCAGGCAGAAAACAACAGCCATATCTGAAGTCACTTCACTGAAACAGGGCAAGATAAAATGAGGCAACATTTTCAGTATTACCTTGTTTTTTTTCTTTTGAGTTGACAGTCTCAGGTATTTCTTTCTTCTTGGATTTCACGGGTGTTAATAAACACAGAGAAGCAAACCCTCTGTGGAGATCAGATTTTGTTAAAGCTGATCTGCCTGTGGCCATTTAACAGAAGACTTTTGCTTGGCTTTTACTTGTTAAAGATACTCTTTTTTTCTCTCTCTTATCTACCAGAGGTGACATTCTAAAGGAGCAGTTTCTTCTTGAAGTTTGATTATGAAATGCAAAGTTTTTGATTTAGGCTAATAAATGATCAAAGATTAACTCTATCTTAAAATGTTCTGAGGAATTCAAGTGTGGTGGGAGGCACCTGAAGTTAGCCTATGTTAGGAGGTTTGCTTTGCCCAGTCTCTTTTTATATAGAGGGCCCTGAGTTGCCCCCTACTTCAGCTGAATTTCAGCAATTCATTTGAATCACCTTCTGGAGGGAGCTGTGTCTCTGCATTGACTAGGTAAGGAGCCTGGGAAGGCTAATCACCTGTGTATTGGGTCTGGCTGAGATGGAGTTAATTCTCCCCATAGCAGCCCTTGTAGTGCTGTGCTCTGCATTGGTAGCGAGAAAGGTGTTGATAACACACCAGTGTTTTGTCTACTGCTGAGCAGTGCTGGCACAGCACCAAGGCTGGCTCTCCAACATTTTTGCCCCCCTCAATAGCAGGCTGGGGCTGGGCAAGATCTTGGGAGGGGACATAGCCAGGACAGCTGACCCAAACTAACCAAACAGATATTCCATACCATACAACGTCAGCTCAGCTGTAAAAAAGCTAAGAAAAGGAAGAGGGAAGGGGGGGCATTTCTTATCTTCCGAAGCAACTGCTACACATACTGAAGCCCTGCTTCCCAGGAAGTGGCCAGACATGGCCTGCTGATGGGAAGTAGAGCATAACATCATTTGTTTTCCTTTGCTTTGTGTGCACGTCCTTTGCTTGCACTTTATTAAACTGTTTGTATCTTGACCCATGAGCCTTTGTTATATTTTCTCTCCCCGGTCCAGCTGAGGAGGAGGAGTGACAGAGCGGCTTTGGTGGGCACCTGGCACCAGCCAGGGTCAACCTACCACAACCTCTCTTTAAATATTCAAGGAAATGTGAGTACCCCCTGTACCTGATTGACTCTAGGAATGGGTAGGTTTTTTCCCTGACCAGGCTGGTAATAAACACTAAATTGGTAAGAGTCAGAGAACACACAGCCCTGGAGGATGAAGGAACCTTCTCAGGCTCCTGTGAAGTCCCTTCAAGTCACGTTTTATCAATATCAATGTGAGAAAGTGTTGTGAAATGTAGATGGAGACCAGCAGCCAGATGTCATGAAGAACTGAACCTCCTGCTCTGCATTATCAAGCACATGTGGGCTTCAGATTAAACCTTCTGCCTCAGAGGCCACTTTCATACTCATAAATCATACTTGGGTTCGTTTGTTGGTACTAATGGTCTGTGTCCAAGCTATTAAATGCCTTTGGTCTCCAAAATAGAGTGGCCATATCCAAACTGTGCACTGGGAAAGGTCCTGGATCTGTGCCAGCTCCTGAGCTGTGCCTGTGAATTGTTTGGAAGACTGTGAGCTGGTTCTGGCCAGAACCATCCTAAGGACATGCCTCATAATTTAACACTGCTATGATTGAGTCCTGCTTCCTAGGATTAGTCCCAGACACTGCTCAGCTTACTTGTGTAGTCATACCTAGAAGCTCTGGGCCAATCCTTGCTCGTTGTCACCCACTTGGGAGTTCTTGCACTAGAGTTACTTTTTCATACTCAGCTGTTGGTATGGAAAAAAAAAAAGGACGATAACTGAAAGGATTTTGGTCCAACAGCCTTAGCCTTTCATTGTTCTGGTGCTGCCACATCATGTTTTGACTATGGCAGATGCCTATTTAGCTGGGGAAAAAAGTGTGAATTGCTTGAATATGTCTCTGATTATTCAGTGGACTAAATGATGAATATGCAGGTTTAGGATCCTTCAGGCATTAGTCATGGAATTTGATAAAACAATACAAACATGGTTAGGGATTTGGCAGTTCACTAAACCAAATGGTCAGTTGCAAGTCTTGGGAACACAGTTTTACTTGGAGGTTTCGTTCAGCTTTTCCTCTGGCATGTAGCTGTAGGGGTTATGGTACAGCAATAGGAAGAATGATAAAGGCGTCAGGTTCATTCCCCCTTGCTTCCTTTCTGGCATATTCCTGTTTCCTTGAGGAATCACTGTGGTGCTCCACAGAGATGTTGATCTTTCATAATGTCAGTGGCAGAACTTCACTGCTTTCTCTCTCACTTTTGGGAATGGCACCTCCTTCACATGAAATGTAACCCCTCACATTTGATTACCGCAGTGGTAGGAAGTGTGTGATCAAACATTTACATGACTCTACCTCTTGGTTACATAAAAGAAAATTAATGTAATTTTCACCTACATACTTTTATCTTTTTGTGAGTGGAACTGCTTATAAGCCAAATAAGCCAGAAGGCAAACTGCAACATACTAAGGTGAGAGAGAAAAAGAAAAACAACCTCAATATTTTCAGAGTAATGTGTTAAATTTGAATACATTTAGAACTTAGTGATACATATAATTAGTGCTAGTTTCCGTGGTTACGGAGTCAAAGATACAGAAGTTGCAGCTCCATTTCTTGTCACTGGAAACTCTAAAATCAGAAATGGAGTGGATCCAGGTGGCAAATATTCATATGCTGGAACTGGCATCACCCATCCTGTGTCCAATCTGTTAGTCAGTCACATAAATTAAAGAGAGTCAAGATTTGTGGTTTCTAATTAATGTATTTGGTAAGTAGGAACGTAACTACCACTGAGGAAGAAAGAGGAACCATTTTATGTCTCTAAAATGGCCCCCATGAGAGACATCCTCTAGTCCTCAGATTTAGCTCCAGTGTATTTGGCTATATCTTCATCTTTGTTTGATTGTTCGAATGCTCCCTGGATGTCTTGGGTGGCATCAACCAGCACTTCCCCAGCCAGATCTCAGGCACAGTTCAGGGAACAGCAGGTTTGGGAGACTATATGGGGTATGCCACAGGCACCCTGACTTCAGGCAGTTTGTGTAGATGGGAAGTCTTCCTGGACAGGCATGCAGCACAGGTGCTACTTAAACGCTCACTGTTGGACAGCTCACCTGCCGTGTATTTCTCCCGAGACACACAATTCTGTGCTGGCAGTAAAGGAGGGCTGTGAGCTCAGGTGGATGTTTTGCAGGCTGTGTGAACACCCTGCTGTTTCCTGGTCACTTCCCTGCCTCGTTTGCTCTGCCTCCCTTCAAAATATTTTTCCCTTTTTCTTTTTTCCTGCTTTCCAGCACCCTATCCCAGCTTCTTTGCCCCTGCACTTAATGTTTCCAAAGTGTTCAAACTCTCCTGGCACAAATGGGAAGAGCCATTTTTTATATCCAAGACTCTTCCTTTTCATAGCTTGCAAATTTTTGTTAATCCATAGTCTGATTTTCCTTTTTACCCTTCCCTTACTCTCTGTATTTGGGTCAACGAAGCTACTCAGTTGCATGCTTTATTGTCTGGGCCACCATCAACACATAGTCCCTTCCTGCTAGTTTTACTCTGCTGATGTGTCTTTTCTTAGACGGGCAGATTGCTCCTCAGGGACAGGGATGGTTGCTTCCCCTGTGTTTGTAATGCACCTAGTATAGTGGAGATTTGTTGGAGCTTGCAGTTTTGACTACAATGATGGCACCTATAAAACATATGAAATGCATTCATTTTGATCTTCCAGCCATGTCCATTAAGATGTATGAAAGCTATGTGTGTGTGTGTGTATTATTTATTTCAAGGAAGAGATGGTAGATCTGAGCAAAAATGGAAATTCCTATACTGTGGGAAAGGTTGCAGTTTCAAAACTTGTTACAAATTGCTGTAAAACTATCAAACTCTGAAATTTTGATTGGAGTAGAAATTTTGTATGTATTTCATGCTGGATTACTTGAGAGACTCTGTTTCAACAAAATAAAAACCTTTTAATTCATACTTGAATGTAGCTAGTGGATTTATTTTATAATACAAAGATGTCAAGAAAAAATTGAGTTAAATGTAAGTATTTCAGTTTGAGGTTTCACTGAATTATTTTACTTTGTCGAAATGATTTTTTTGTTGAAATCAGCATTTCCCCATAAAAAGCTCAGGATTACAGAAAATGCTATAGTCTGGTACAAGAGCGTCCTGTGGGGAAATCTTTAACCTGCTGTGTTATGTTGTAACTGTGACCCTTCTCTCCAGCACATCTCGCACCTTTACCGCTCTGTTTGTGGGATGGGACAGTAGCATATTATCACCACCAAAACCAAGGATGACACCAATGAACTGCCTCAGAAAGGTATAGTTTGTTCCATTCCCTGCTATTAGCAACCAGCCAAGAACACAATTACCACCTTCATCCATGTGTTTTTTCTTTTAACTTGGCTTGAGGATGAGTTGCACCAACCCCCAAAACTTTATATCTGGCTGATCAGAAACTTTCCTGACCTGCACTTATGCAGTGAACTTAAGGGCCTTTGACCAGCTAGAGGACCTCTGAGGTCCCTGGTTACTCTGCAGATCTGGTAGCTGGATCTGCTGTTGGCCGAAACATCCCTACTCCTGGCAAACCACAAAGAATCCAAGGAGATGCAGAGAGAGCTTGTTGAACGGGAAATACTTCAAACAAAATAGAATTTTTCAGTACAACTTAAAAAAGCATAAAGGTTTCTGTCACACCACAGTCTGCTCCAGTGTGGGACAGACATCTGTCACTCAGGATTTAGTTCTTCATCTTATAATGGAAAGCAGATCCTTAAAGTACTTACATTAAAANTAAGCAGTGGCAACTGGGAACCAAGAAAAGGCAAGTACCCGATTTATTACACAAATGTGGGCTGTTTATTTATAACATGTGTTCATGATTTGTACTTTAATGTTAGCATGAAAAAGAGAACCTGCAGCCTTCAGGGAATACAACAAAATATGCAAAGACTAGAATTTTTCTTACTTTACATAATGGAAAAAGGTTAAAGAAAAATAGCTTTGAACTTGCATAATTTCAGGGCTTTTTGTGTAATTATTAAATAATTTAATGCACAAATAACACTCATAATCATATACTGGGCTGGTGTTGCAATTAAAAGTAAACCCTGATTTTCAGAATATTTAATTTTGTGATGAATGAGCTGTTAGTCTAGTCCCTTATTTTTGTCCTGTTTTCTCTTCATGCAGTTATTTGAATAAAATAAGCACCACATTGTACCATAAGAACTGATAGCAGTAGATGTGTTGAGATACATAGATGAAAATCATTGAAGTCTCACCAGGCTCAATGTATCTTCCTTCACAAAACATTTCTAATAAATGTGCAGATAATACTTTAAAATCAAATGTATATTTCTATTCAGATGAATCCCTAATACTTAAAATGTTATTTTAGCTTACAGAGACTTTTAGTAACTTTTTAAAAGAATGCTACTTTCTTTGCAAGGAGCACCAGCTCATTCGGTGGAGGCTGCTAGAGGAATGCTTTGGAGTCATGTAATTGCTGGGACTAATAGATGTTTGAATTTCACGAACAGGCTGATTGATAGTGCAAATGAGTATTCTTCAGAGGAGTCACTTTGAGTTTTTCCACATGGAGTGAACAATTTAGTGTAAAGTACAACACAGGAACAGCAAATAAAATATCTATGTTTACTGTTTGTATTTTTAGGGCAGTCAGAAAATGTGGACCAGTGAACTTTCACTTTACAATCCAGTTCCTTCAAAGATACAATCTTATTAAAAAGTAGTCCTGTGTTGTTTTCTTGAATTGCTGGTCAGAAAGACATTGGTGCTAGATGCTTTGCAGAAATGGTTACAAACATTGATTTAGTGCCCATCACCACGATAACTGAATTTTAGCTCAAGATGGAACATCCAAGGGATCAGTCAGATATGAGCCTAAATAAGTTGCCTGAAGCTTACTCATGACCCAGGAAAAGGGAGCCAAATCCAGTAAGGGAGCAGTGGGCAGAAAATCTCTTTTTACAAGCAGTGAGTTTGTGACTCTCTGTATTTCTCCGAGCCTGGGCCTTGCTGTTGAGAAGGCTCTGCCATCAGCATATATTTAGATAATGGTGTTTTAGACTGGTGCTTTTTTACTTCAGAAAATTATACCAGTATTGGAAGGCACAGCAAGATAGGGCTATTTATCATATTTGTATTACATTGCCTTGTGAAAAATACTTGTAAATACGCTGGGAATAACACTTAGGGAGATATTTTCAAATGGTCCAAATGCAAAATCTGAAAAATAATAGTGGATGCCCTAGAGGTCCATTGTGTAACTTTAAACATCTTTTTGAAATATGATCTCTCTATTTCTACTAGAATGAATTGTGTGTTGCTTGCTTTTTTTTTCCCCCCAGCTATTATATTCAAACCTTTTAAAGTGTATTCAGTCCCTTTTATTGAAATGTGCATGTTTAGGTTATGTAGCAAGATATATAACAAAAATTTTAGGTGAAAATCCAGTGCAGGAGACATTTTGTAACTAATTATTATTTTTTAAATAGTGAAATCAAAATGATTAGCCACATTTTTACTTCACCTACCATCAAATAAGCTTTCTATGTCTGCAAAATCATGTACTTTTTTAAACTTGTAAGTTTTAGCCCAGAGCAGGGCTTTTTTCACTGATGAGTTCTAAAAATTAGGTTTATAATGGAAACCCTGTCACTTACTTAACTACAGAGGTTCAGAAACCACTATAATTAGCCCAATGACAGCAGCAGATGAGATGAGTCTGGCATTTCAGCATCTATATAGGTATGTTACATCAATTCTTTTATAGCAATCAACTAAAAGGCATTTTTTTGCAACTGGGTGCTAGTTTTCTATTTGAGTATAGTTTTTTTTAAAAAAAAAAAAATCTTTTTCTGATTCTTCACCATGGAAGCCTGAGCTACATGGTTCAGATTCCTCCAGGGATTCAGACTTAACCCATTAAATGCAATGGTGGTAAAATGGTAGGATAATGACCTGTGGAGACTGGCTGGTTCCACACTCTCTGAAATGTCAGAAGAGTCTTCCTTTTTGTTTCTGTCTTGGAGCAGCTGCTTTGAGGATGGCTTATACCTTCCTGCTCCAATTCCTGCTTCCCTTGGCCCAATCTTCTTCTAGTCATAGTAGTGGAAAAATTTAAAGATCATTTAAGTTGTTCTTATATGGAGGTTCCTTAAAAAAATAAATACGTTTGTCATGGTTTCGGTTTCAGCTCAGCCGGTAACAAAGCACCATGAAGCTGCTCTCTCACCCCCCACCCCCGCCCATGGCCATGGTGGGATGAGGAGAAAATACAAAGGCAGGCTCGTGGGTCAAGACAAGGACTGGGAGGGATCACTCCCCACTTATGGTCACAGGCAAAAGACAGGCTCAACTTGGGGAAGAAACAAAAGCATTTTAATTTACTACACATCAAATCAAATCAAACACACAAGGGTATTGGGAAGGAAAACCAAACATCAGAACACCTTCCCCCCACACCTCCCGCCTTCCTGGCTCAGCTCCATTCCCAGTGCTTTCTACCTCCTCCCCCCAGCGGCGCAGGGGAACAGGGGATGGGGGTTGAGTCAGCTCGCCACACATGGTCTCTGCCGCTCCTTTCCTCAGGCGGAAGATTCCTCACTCGTCCCCTGCTCCACCGTGGGGTCCCT